>ML815724.1:100246-111466 GCA_009831015.1 Picea engelmannii
AGAACCTAGACATTGTGTCTCTGAGGACACACTAAGTGAGTTGGACTTAGCTCACGTCAGCAAGTGTGTATTAGGACGACAACAATGCCAAAATTTCTCTCTTCTCCCTCTCTCTCTCATGCTCTCATGTGCTCTCTTATGTGTAAATCTTGCTACAAGTATTTGTAGCAACATTTTGGTGGATAATAAAGGAAGTTTTAGAGAATCTTTGGTGTGCATTGGGAGTCTTCTTGGTGTCTCCATTGTGTGTTATTGAGGTGATATCTTTCTATTTAGTTTCATATTTTGCTTTCACTAGTTTACATTTGGAGACTCAAGCAAAGTATTTTGCTTGGGTGCTATTAGTAGTAGTATTGCTATTGATTTTATGGTAGTTCCTTAGTTAGTTTGGAAAGTATTTTGCAAGCTTCTTTGGATGCTCTCACCTCCATTTTTCTTTGTGTAGCAAAAGGCAAGCTTACTTGGGATTCAGTAAGGGGTTGAAGGATTGGCTTTAGAGTGGAAAGCCAACTCTCTTTAGCTTTCCAAAGTTTTAATATTTATCTAACCTTGTTTCCTTTACTTCTTTCTCATATCCACATATTGTTATGACATAGAATAGATGCTAAAGGTTTCATAATCAATATCAAATTTTCTATTAAAGATTATGTATTATTGGGCTAACTCCATCTAACAAGTTTCATGGTTTTGTAGCATCTTTTAGAAAATATCCCTTGATAATTTTATGCAGATTTTTGTCATCAAGGGAGAGTTGTTACAAGTGATTTAGCCCCAAAGGCCTCCAAAAGGCATCTTCAAGTTGGACATCAAGTCCCCCTTCTTTCTACTCTTCTAAATTAATTGTAAGCCACCCTTGAGAGTCTCTTGGGTGTGCCTTCTTGCAAATTTACATAAAAAAATCTGATATTGTAATAGTTTAGATTTGCTTTCTTGCTTTCCATTTTTACACCCACCTTGGCCAAAAGGTAGGCATTGCGCCTCCACTTGAGCCATTGTTGTGGGGTTTGCATTTTATTTCTAAGTCATTTTTCCTTTTTTTATAATACCCACTTTGGCCCAAAAGGTAGGCATTGTGTCTCCACGTGTGTCATTGTTATGGTTATTTTGCTTTCAAATTATTTTAATTTTTTCAAGCAATTCTAACTTTTGATTCTTTATTTACACCCATATTGGTCAAAAGGTAGGCATTGTGCCTCCACATGACCGTAGTTGTGGGGTTGTAGTTTCATCTATTTCCTAAAGCAAGCTACAAAGTAATTTCATTTATTGTTTAATGCAAACTAATAAAACATTTCAATTCATTTATTTTGCCCCATCTTGCAAATTGGCATAAGCCATCCTTGCAATAACAAAAGGCTTGTTTAAATTTAAAATCATTGCTCAAGTAATCTTTGTGTTCCCAACTTTTACCACGTATTCTCTCCCCTTGCCACTTAGTTGGATACTGGGTGACAAGAAAGGGCAAAGGTTGGAGGTAGTAATTAAGCATCCAACCATTTATTGCTTTAACCATAAAAAAGAAGACTTGGAAATAAACTCGGGGTGCTAGGTCAGAGATGATCTCATGGCACTAGGTGTCCCCCGGGTGGAGTACCTTGTTCTTTGGATTTGACCTATGGAGCTAGGGTAAGGCCTTGTTTGCCTTATGTATTGAGCACCCAACACTTCCTTTTGGTTAAAGGGATAACGGTTTTGGGGTAGTAACATAGTGTAGGATACAATCTTTCACATCTAACCCCCCAAATCAAAGTCACACCTAAAATCTATTAAAATCAAGCTACACCCCACTACATTCACAACACTTGCAATCTCACTTTCAAAGTAATTTATCTCACTACATAGCATCTCAATTTCATTTTGCAAGCAATCTCATGGTGGTGTGATTTATTTTCCAAGCAAGTCATTTTCAAGCAAGCTTTCATTTCTTACAATCTCACTTTAAGGCAATTTACATTTTCATATAATTGGGTATTTCAAGCAATTCACATTTCAAGCAATATCTCCATTTTGGAATCTCACGTGATTGGTTTAGAATCTAATTTTCTTTGTATATTTGTAATTTCATCTAAAGTGGTCACTCATTTTCACAAAGTTTTGTTTATGATATGTTTCAATTATTTCATGTATTGATGTAAGTTGAACATTTCTTGACTATTCTTAAGCTCATCTTATATATATTGTCCAATCATCTAATTCATCTTGTTCATTATAAGCTATCTTCCCATATTCAATTTGTATGCTTCAATTTGTAATAATTTCTTGTTGTATCCTGTAGCATTGTTTATATCTTGTATATTTGCATTTAATTCTTTGTTGTATAATCTAATTGACCCCTTGCCCAACCCTTAGGCACTAGTCTTAGTTGACCTTAGGGAAAGGTTTGATTCTCATTTAAAGATTTGCATTTGCAATGTTGCTTGCCATATCGGCTAAATTCCCCTTGCCTTTAATAAACTAAAATTAACTCCTAAAATTCATCTAATAACTCACATAGTAACTAGGGTCTACCCCCCTTGGCTTCCCTAGGAGTAAGCCTAGACGAAAGAGGTTCAAGTCAAAGTGACAACGTGGGCTTTGAACCTAGGCATTGTGCCTCCAAGGACACACTAAGTGAGCAGGACTTAACTCACGTTTGCAAGTGTGTATAAGGACGGCAACAGGTACCACACACCCTCTACAAAGGCACCCATGAATGAGACATTACGACCCCTAGTATGTCATGAACCCTATGCCCATTGAGTCTTGACCCCATCCACCTCATACACTTTACATGGCTGAGAGAGGTACCTCTTGGAAGCTCTCCTTGACTTAGAGAAAGATCTACCCAATAGGACACCTCGTCAACCCTCCCATACTTAAGCTTCACAAGTCGCACAGTGTCTTTAAGATGTTAATTGTTTGATATGGTGATCTTTGATGCACATGCTTAGATGGCTTATTTATTGATTGGATTAACTTATCATGATGTTATGACTTGAGATCCTTGGAGGGCATGCTTGTTTCTCTTTGCAGGACCTAGCTGGTGGACAGTTTTGGGAGAACAATCCTAGCTTGGGCTTCCATGGGGCTACAAGCCCACAGGTTGGATGCTAGGGGCCTGCATGCCAAATGAGAGAGAGATGACTTGGACGACCTAGACCACCCATTGCTTGCCAAACGATTTTCTCAGGAGGGGCAAAATGTCCCACTTTTGAGCATGACGTCATGATATTGGAGGCTAGGGCTTGGTGGTGAGTTACCACTCATTAACACTTGGACGTTTTGAGGAGAAGAGGGTCTTCACCTAGATGCTCAACACATGGCGTTTGGAGGCCCATCCATGCTTCTCCAACACCAACGACCTCCTCAAAGTGGCAAAACCTCCCCTAAAGGGATGACGTCCTCCTAGATTACGGTTTAATTTGTGCATAAGATGAATTTTTAAGTGAATTGTTTAATATTATTGTGTTAAGGGGGCAAGATTAGGCTTGTTGATCCCTAATCTTGTGTTTTACTCCTTATTTTGTTGACAACCTATGTTAGCTAAATTTTGTATAAATAGAGATCTCATTTTGAATCATAACTCTCTCTCTTGTGAGAGACTTGGTCTGAAATTTTCGGCCCCCTTGGCTCTTTTATCTCTTGTGCACTTGTCTTATGGTTATTTTATGAATGGTTGATGGAGGAGGCCTAGCGCTAGCTTTGGATGATGCTTTGTAGCTCTTGTGGTGATTTATCTTGGCATTTCTCTTGATCTTGGTATGGTTTTCTACTATTATGCTATCACTTTTTCAAGTTCAAGTATTGTTATGCTAAGAGCTAGGTGGAAAGTATAAGGGCATACACCCCCACCATAGCTTTCATCATTTTATTACTTCATCTCATTGATTAAGGGTTTGCTAAGAGAAGTATAAGGGCATAAACCCTCTTAGCTTAAAACCTAGCTTAGGGAAACTTGCCTTGGGGAGTAAAAGGGCTTACACCCCCAAGGAGGTAGCTTCTCTAAGCTCCTTGTGACTCCATTAACCCAATAGTAAAGGCACTAATCATACTCTTTTTGCATTGGAGATATAAAATCATTGCCTCGGGAAAGGCAATCTTTGATCTTTTGAAAGTTCTCTTGCTTGAAGTTGATTTATCTCATTGAGAGGAGTTTTCCCCCACTAGGGCGTCCCCTCTCTCCCAACACTCTAATTGTTGTTACAAACTTTAACCTACAGCCATTAGGGTTGCATAACCCTAGCTATTAATACTCTCATAAATCTTAATCTAACCCTAGACTAGCGCTCTAACTTTCCTCATTTACTCCACTAACTAAGGCGCATCTTTTGAGATAGTTCTTGGCAACTTTTCATGGTTAATTTTGCTGTTGTTCGCCACTGAATGCTATAGCCATAAGGCTGCAATTTTCTGCAGAAAACACTTGTTACAACAGCCATCTAATCTACCTCCTTAAGTGCCCTTTTTCAGCCTATGTTTATTGTTAAACTCACTGTTGATTTACTTAAGTAGTCTAGATCTTTACATGTTGATTTTAGATGTTTTACTTGCTGATATATACTGCTGCAAATTAGGGACAGCAAACTTAACTTGCTGATCCGACTAACATATATCGCTGCAAGGTGTGTTTTCTTGTGTTTCGAGCAGGTACAATCATCCGAAGAAATACTATACATGTGGAGCAGTCATTACTTGACTTGCAAGGCATCTCTCCCTATCCTTTCATTCCATTTAGACTTGATCTCTCGGGGGCTTCATTTTCACTTCCCTCCATCTCCATCTCAATCCCCCTAGGGTCACCGGGATCGCCTCCCTAGAGTGACCTAGTCACCCTTGAAGTGCAGGACCTACATCGAGGTGACATTGAGTGTGTTATCCCCTAGCCTAGGGATAACTAAGGACATTATGTCTCGAGGCCCACAGGTCCTAGACATGGAGTACCAAGACCCATATTGAATTGAGCCTAGCCCTGGAGGGCCCATCCTTCTTCTTCAGTGCCTCCATCCTGCCAGCAGCAGCAGCATCCATCCCATCGGCCTGGTCCTGAGGCAGCAGTGGGTCTTGCTCCATGAGGTAATGAGTCCGGGTATCATGGTATGTGTCACTCTAATTCTCAAAACATTTGAATATGTGCATTTAATTCTCTTTTGCTTCATGACATGTGCTTGGACTTTATGCCTTTTGACTTGGCCTTACCTGGGGGGATGACAGAATGCCCTAGCAAGTTGGTTCCCTTAGGAGTGAGTTGCCACTGGGTGGGTTCATGAAAGGTCATTGTCCATTCCCACCATACTTATCACTTTTCATCATATTCCCTCTCATCTATCCCCTGCATTGGTTCGGGCATTGGGTTTGCCAAGATAGTAAAGGGTTGTACCTTGCCTTGTGGGAAGAAGGGGCTAAAGGCCCAGAGGGTAAAAGCAACTGGAAAAATATAAAAGCCAAGAGATCAAACCTTGAGATGCTTCGCCTAGGGATCCCCGAGAAAGCAATAAAAGGCTTTTCGGCAAGAAAAAAGGGGGGAACCATAAAAAGATAAAACTCAAGACCTAGTTGGTGGATAGGGGGTCTCATCACGAGCCAGCCTATTAGGTCCATGGGCATGTAGCAGTATGACACTACTATTCATCTGGTCACCACGCCAGGGTAGTCGCTCTTGGTGGCATAGCCAAGAGAAAGGGGGTCTCATCACGAGCCAGCCTTCTCATCTCCGTGAAATGCTTGTGGGTAACACTGTCACCACTGGTCACCATGCCAAGGCAGTGTCCCCCAGCTATTCTCTTGAAAGAAAAAGCAATAAGATAAAAAAGTAAAAAGGTATTGAATGGGCTAGGAAACATTTGCATCCATGACAAGGTGCAGCTCACCCTCTTCAAAGGCACCCACAGGTAAGCCCTACATTTCCCTGTCATCACTGCACCCCTTGCCCAAACATCCCCATACCACCTCATGCACTTACATGACCTAGATTGGTCTTCACCTGGAAACATCCCACATCTAAGGAGAATTAGCCCAATAGGACGACCTGAAACCCTCTCCAAACCTGCCTTGTAGAATAGCATAACGTCTTTAAGCACTTGTCTGGGAAAGGGGGGTTTTATGCACATGTTTGGGTAACTTGATTATTAGATGTGATTGACATTGCTATGATCCCTGTGACTTATGAGCCCATGGAGGGCGTACTTGTTGTTGCTGCAGGACCACGCCTGACGGACAGGTACATATGGGGAGATGATTAGCACGGACCTCCATAGGGATAAAATCCCACCAGATGGATGTTGAGATCCCAGCCAGGGGCATACATATACCAGAGGCTTGCACTGGAGAGAGAGGAGGACGTTCCAACAAAGATAGCTTGCCAGACCTGAACCTAGGGGGGTCTTTCCCTCCCACCATGATGTTGGCCCTTGAAGGTCCTTGACATCATCATTCAGATCCTTGACGTCACCTAGTTGAGGTATCCAACTTGAGGACGGCTTTGCTTGGCACGTGTGGCAGTTACTGAGGGGTTTTGAGCCCCAATGTTTCACTTGGAGGGCTAACGTTCCAGCAAGAAGGCTAACGTCACCCTAGGAGGGGCATGACGTCACCCTAAAAAGATAAAATTAGGGTTTTATTTGACAATTTTGTGTACAATTGGATTTTTCATGTAAACTGGCCATGTCGGCCTTTTTGACCTAATTTTGTAATTAAAGGTCATTTGGATTGTATAAATAGGGGATTTGTCCCTTGTATTTTTTCATCATTCTTTCACTCACACAAGTGAGGTCTGAAATTCAGCCTCTTTAAGGCTTATTGGCTTAAATTAAGTGGTGTGCAATTCTTGGAGGAGGCTTATCTTGGTGTTTTTTGGCATTTTCTTGGTGGAAAGTCTTCAACTAGCGTATTTGCTAGATTATTCTTGGTGAATGTTAGTGAAATTCTGCAATTCTTCTTTCCTTTGAATGGTTATAGTATTTTTACTTTGCATTTACTAAGACCATGAAATTGCTAGTATAAAACCCTAGGAGATTAAGCACATGTTATTGTCCTTATCTCAATAGCTATCTACCTACTAGATTTTGCTAGAAAACCTATCCATTGAAGCATGTGCTAGAACCCTACCTTTGTAGCACTCTAAAATCATTTGCTTCATCAAGCCTTTATTTATCTTAAGCTTGAACTAAAGAAGAAGGAAAATCGCTAGGGCCTAAGGGTAGCTACTTCCTAGTAGTTGTTTTTCCTTCTAGGGTTTGGTGATTGAGGCCTTGGGTTACCAACACCTCAACCATCATCCCTCTTGTTCTTAGTTCACATATTATCATTTGTTTCCTTCAAGATTGCTGCTGCAAAAAGTGACTCCATTGGCCCTAAAGACACTGATCTAGACCTTATACTTGATTGATTGATGAGAACAACCCTTAAATCTTATACCTCGAGCTATTTGCTAACCTTTCCTAACCCTAGATTAGACTAATCTACTAACATTCTTGTTGTTGTTACAAAAGTAAGCTACAGCCATAAATTACAGCAGTAAAAGCTCCTAAAAGCAATTATTAAAGTTGATTTTTACATTGCCTCATTAGCTTCTGACAAGTGCTAGCATATTGCTATTGTTAGGTTATCATTTTGGGTCATTTTGAAGCTTGTTTAAGGCATAAATTGTGAAGCCATCATCATATATACATTGTTGTTATAGATTTATGTTTGCTTCATCTTATATACACTTATTGCTTTCATTGACAAGTCCAAGGTTTTACGAAGCACTAACATCAATTGTACTTGCAAAATAGTGTTTTCTTGTTGTCTTGTTCTGGGCAGGTACACTTAAGCATATCATTGCTTCATATTGTTAAACCTTTGGGACTTTCTGATCAGTGTGACTTGTGACAGGGGATAACTTTTCTTTATACCTCAACCTTTGCCTTCTCAAACCCCCAGGTCACCGGAGACATCTCCTCTGAGCTTTCACTCCTAAATAGAAAGAGGTGTCTTATTAAGGTGACAGTGATATGACAAACTCTCGATATGCCAATTTACCATCTACTTGCCTTTCCCTTTTGGACAAGTACAAATTGTGCGATAACATTTTGGTGTCGTTGCCGGGGAAGACTAAGTCAATTCTCCTCAAAGACGACACTTTTTTGGTAAGACTTTCCTCAAAAGCCTTTGCTTTGCAAAGCTTACCTGGCGACTCCACTAAGGGTGATCCCCTCATCCCTTTGATAGTTTCAAGAAGACTATCTCGCGACTCCACAAACCCCAGGGAGATATACCAACCCTCCCCGGTCCTTCAGAAGAAAACCTCCCCGAAACTCTCCTATAGTAAAATCATTGTTTGGAGGCAATCTTCCATTGAACACGATGTCTAGCGCAAGAACTCAAACCGTTAATCCAAACCAAGCCAATAACCAAAAGCAATGATCATCCAATCTCTTCAAACCGTTACACATGACAGGTATACCAGGATACCCTAGGCAAATGCCCCCTAAGTATGAGAAGTGGTTGCCTAAATTCACTAGAAATGATGTAGTCAGTGTCGAGGATCATATGAGTAATTTCTGGGCCTTTTTCCAACTTCATCCCATCAGTGATGATGCTGAGGATCTAGCTATGAAATTATTCTCTACTACCCTCCATGATGGCGTTAGACGCTAGTACAATGGGCTCCCTGATGCTAGTATTAAAACCATGGATAGGTTGGAGGAAGTATTCCTCAAACAATGGAGTGTCAAGGAAGACCACAACATGTGGTTGATAAGGCTAAATAACCTCATGAAACAAGAGAATGAAACTGTTAGAGAATTCCATGACAAATCGGAAAATTTGATGCAAAAGATCCCAGTAAGCCATCAGTCTAATAGTTTCCTTCTCTTTATTTATACCAAATGCTTTATAAGACAGTTGGGATATCTCCTCAGAGATAAAGCCCCTAAGACAATCCAAGAATCCCAAGAGGTAGCTACAAGGATTGAAGACAACCTTTCATCATCTAGAGTCACAATGAATGCTAAACCTAAGATAGTCCACAATGTTGAACCTACCTCAAACATTAGTGCCAGCTTGGCAAAGTTACAACTGACTGTAGATGGCATGGTAAAAATCCAAGAACTAATGATGAATAGGATTGTCAACCTAGAAAGAACTCAACAACAAGCCCCTGGGGTTCCTTACAAAGGGAAATTCCAGAAAGGGAACCAAGTTTTTAGACCAAAGAATGATCAAGAGGTTCCCAATACATTATCCCCCGCAAATGTAGTAGATGAAAACCCTTGGTTCTTACAATGCAGTGAGTCACATTGGGAGCATGAGTGTCATTTCAACAATGGTGATCATGACCAAGTGAACATAGTTAACCATACCATTGAAAATCCTTAATATTGCCTTAATGTTACACTTGAAGAACATCAAGAAGGCATAAAGGAAGCAGTCGGGAAGGCTAGGATGGAGGTGATAAATAACCTTGACCAAAAATCAAGAGAAAATTTGAAGAAGCAAGAATTCCAAGTATATACTAGGCAACAAAGAATGAACCAACCTCTCTCTACTGGTCCTGCGATTTCACAAACAAGACCTCCACCCATGAACATACTTCTTCCTAAGAATCCTCCCAAGACTGACAAAGTAGATTTGAACTTTTATTTTGAGGGTGCATTAGCAAAAATGCATGTGACCATTCCCTTGAGAGAAGTCATCAAGGTCCCATCTGTAAAGGAAAGGTTCGAAAAAAAATTCAAAAGCTCAAATGGACCAATGGACCCTCCTATTATGTTACAAGAAGATTACTTTAGGGTTCAGTACGATGGACATCCACCTTTCTTCATGACCTTATTGATCAATACCAAATGCCTTAACAACTTTATGCTTGATTCAGGAGCAGGTGCTAACATGATGTCTTTGAAGGTCATGGAAAAATTGGGCATGTTGACCACCTATTTCAACTAGGGGGTCAACTCCATGTGCCATGATGATATGTACCTGATGGTGCTACTAATTTGAAGACTTCCTGGTTCTACAAGGCATTTTTTGCCTTTGGCGCGTATTTTTGTAATTGGAATTTTCGCTCCCCTGCGTGGGATAATAATGTAATGGGTCTACATGGATCATAGTCTAGGTCGGTTGCCTAGGACTTCATCATTAGAGGAGTTCCTTTCATCGAGTGTTTTTTTTCCTCAGGTTATTAATTTGGCCTAACCACCCTTATTACTTTCCCTTGAGTTTTTCACTCCCACAATAATTCTCCAAAGTGGTGAAAGGCGTTCTAATGGTCGAGCCCTATAGTAGCCAATGTCTAGGAATATTGTAAATGACCATGCTAGACATCTCCTAGAGTCTTGCAGAAGTCCGTCGAGTCTAGATAGTTTTTTTTAATTTTTTAAAATTACTCATTTAATGGTAATTTTAATTAATTTTTGATAAAAATTGTAAAAACTAGGTCTTTGGGATTTTGATAGAGGTATTTGTGCTCAAAAGAAATGGAATGAGAACCCCTACAACCTTGGACCAATTTTCAGCTCAATTGGACAAGTTTTGTTGGGTGTTTGTCCATGAGGACTCTTAGTCAATCTAAGACAGCAATTTAATTGTTGGGATTGACAAAGTCAAACTTGTCAAAATTTTGTAATGTGAGCAAATTAATTAGAGAAAGAGTGGGAGAACTTACCCAAACCTATTCCTAAGCTATCCTAACCCTTTCCCAACCTTTGTTTGACCCCCTCACTTAGCCATTAATGCAAAACGTCATTTTCCCTTGAGGAGTTGTGCCCCCCTTCTAGAAAAATCTCTAGAAAATCAAAAAATAAATGAAGTGGGACCTCTTCTCTCCATTGGTTCACCTCCCTAGTCCCTCCAACTCATATTTTGAATTTTCAAACCCTTGCCAACTCACTCCACTCATCTACCAAAACCCTAGGTGACTAAAACCCTAGGAAGTGCGCCCCCCTTCTTGAGATGCTCAATAATGCTATGTGATTGACACTTGGAGAGCATCCAAGAGGGGTAACTCTTGGCTCCCAAGTATAAATAAAAGCCTTCCCTCCCTCATTTTAACATGATCTATTCTCTTGCAAGATTACTCTACCCAAAAAAAAATTCTCTTCTCCTTTCTCTCCCACTCTTCTCATGTTTTATGCTGATATTATAGTTCTTTGCATTTCATAAAGATAAGAGCATAATAACCACAAGATCACTAAGAAATACACATCCACAAGTACACAGCATTTATCCTGGGAAACCCTCTAGGGGAAGAAAACCCAGCAAAAA
>ML815724.1:117656-142446 GCA_009831015.1 Picea engelmannii
TCATACTGGGTGGATAAATCCACCTTTAATTAAATCTGGCTGGGCCGACCTTTCATTATAACTGCTGGGGCCGACTTCTTATTCTTTACATTATAATTGTCCGATGACCAATCCGCAAAAGGGGATTTGGTCCTTATACAATTCCCGACTTGGTTAATCCTCAATGGGGATTTAACCTAATAATAAAAATAATAATAATGACATGATTAATCCACAATGGGGATTTAATCCAATAACAAAATAATAAGAATGCCCTTCGCAGTTACATTATTTCAACACTATTCTCTTGCAAGATTACTCTACCCAAAAAAAAATTCTCTTCTCCTTTCTCTCCCACTCTTCTCTCTCATTCTTCTTGCTCTCTCTTTCTTTTCTCAAGCTTGGGCAAGTATTTGTCCTAGCTTGCTTTCTAATAAAGAAATCTTTGGAGGAAACATTGGCATTGGGAGTCTTCTTGGTGTCTTGGATCTACATTGGAGGTAACTTGTATTTGGTTTTGTTGAGTTTTGCTTATAGAACTAGTGTAGGGTGTTCAAGCAAAGTATTTTGCTTGGATAGATCTATTGTAGTATTGCCATAGATCTTATGTGTAGTAGTTTCCTAGTCTTAGCAAAGTATTTTGTTAATATCTTTGGATCTACTCACCCCCTTTGCTTATCTTGTAGCTTAGTCTCTCATATTTACATGTTACTAAGGGTTTAAAAAGAGTAATTTCAGATCTGGAAATTACTTCTTTACCCACTTATTTTCCTCATAAAAATTTATATTCTTATCTATCTATTTCCTCTAACACTTTGGGTACATTATATGCTCTTGAATAGCTCTTTTTCAACATAATATTTGTTGTCCTAAAGGTTAAAAAATTTTGGTTTTCACTAACAATTTTTTTGAAGAATTTTGGTGTTTTTGTAGCATTTCCAGCAAGCATTAGCTTGTTGATTTTCTGCAGGTTGTCACCAAAAAATGGGAGGAACGGCCCATTTGGGGCCATATAAAATCAAGAAAATACCTCTCAAGTTGTGGTAACAAATACCCACTTCTCTCTCTCTCTCATTTTCATTGTAATCAAGCCCAAGGGAGTCCCAAGGGCTTGTTTTTCTCAAGCAAATTTAATTTTCTGCGTTTTATTTTTATTGTTTGCCTACACCTAGGAAAGAGTTTGGCAAAGCCAACCATCCTATATCGTAAGGCTAGGAACTTAGTTGTGTTTTATTGCTTCTAGTGCTTTTGTATAGTTTATCTTTAGATCTTAGAAGCTCTTTTCTTTTGATTGCTTAAGCCGCGCAGGCATAGTAACTTGATCATGCTCTTCATTGAGGGACTTTCTGAACCCTTATGTGGTTGGGTTAAGGCCTTCAAGCCAACTTCACTACAAGATGTTGTCAGCAGTTTTGACCACCTATCCAACTAGGGGGTCAACTCCATGTGCCATGAGGAGATGCATCATTAGATGCTAATTTGTCGAAGACAGTTTGGTTCTACTGGGCAATTTATGCCTCCAACACACTTTTTTTGTAAACGGAATTTCCTCACCCCTGTGTGGGTTAATAATGTAATAGGTCTGCATGGGTCATAGTTAGGTCAGTTACCTTGAGATCTCTTTCATTAGGGGAGTTCCTTTCATTGAGGGTTTTTTATCCTCAAGTTATTAATTGGGCTTTTCAGCCTTATTAATTTCCCTTGAGTTTTTTCCCTCCCACCAACAATAATTCCTCCAAAGTGGTGAGAGGCATTCTAATGGGGTTATCTTCTGGTAGCTATTGTTTAGGAATGATGTAAATGACCATGTATGACATCTTAGAAAGTTTCGCGGAATTCTGTAGAGTTTAGATAGGTTTTTTTTAATTAATTAAATTAATTAAATTTTCCTAAGGCTGGAAGTTTAATTATTTAATTAATTAATTGTTTTTGAGCAAATATTGTAAAAACTAGGTCCTTGGGCTTTTGCTAGGCGTATTTGTGCTCAAAAGAAATGGAATGAGACCCCCTACACCCTTCGACCGAGTTTCATCTCAGTCGGACAACTTTTGCTAGGTGTTTGTCCACCAGGAGTCTCAGTCAATCAAAACAGCAATTTTAATTGCTAAGTCATGACATAGGTAAAATGTCATTTTTGTAATTTATGAGCAAATGGATGAAAGTAAAGGTGGATAAAGGTAAGAGAGATGATTCCTAACCTACCCAACCCCACTCCTAACCTTTTCACACCCCCTTACCCACTCACTTACTCTAACCCTCACGCCCCCTAGGGGATTTGCGCCCCCCTAGCTTGGGAAAACATTACAACTTGAGTTTGTTTGAGTTGTGGGCCCCTCCCTCATGAGGTGCACCCTTCCTAGCCTCCCACGTCACCCTCTTGCATGGCCCCACCTCCTCCAACTCACATCCACCTCACCAATCCACTCCAAAACCCTAAAGTTGCGCCCTCTCCTTGAGATTCCCTCCTTTGACTTGGATGTGACACTTGACATTGATCCAAGAGGGGTCGTTTTGCCTCTTGAGGTATAAATAGAACCCTCTCCTCCTTCATTTGGTCACCATATCTTGAGCTATTGTTATGCTACTAGATTTTCCCCTCATCTCTCTCTCTCTCTTGTTCATTGTGCTTCCTTCCATTTTGCTTTTGAGAGTGTTGGAGCAACATGTTGATGCAAGACTCTCCTCTTGAGTAATAGAAAGGATTTGGAGGATTTGAAGAAACAAAGAGTATTCTTGTTACTTTTTGCTACTATTGAGGTGATCTTGTTCTATTTTTCTCTCTCATTCTTGCTTCAAGTTTATAGATCTAGAGTAGAAGCTCAAAGTAAAGTATTTTGTTTGGATAGATTTGTGGTAGTATTATCATAGATCTAGTGAAGTGTTTATTTGGGTATTTCAAAGTATTTTGTTTTACCATCTAGATCTACTCACATTCTATCTATTTTTGTAGTTTTTCTCACAACTTTTGCAGGTTTACCTATAGGGTTTTATTGGGCTAGCCTCAAGGAAGAGTCTACTCTTAAAACCTACCTAAACTCCATTGTTTTTCAGATCTGATTTCTTTACTCATTCTTTCCATATTTCAGTTCACTAACAATCATAGATAGGTCACATTGAATCTACTTTCACTGGGATACTTGTATGTGAATAATTTCTGCATAAAAACAGAAATTTTTCTTGACTTGTGGTGTTTTGTGTAGCATTTCCAGCAAGCAATAGCTTGCTGAATTTTGTAGGTACTTACCAGCTACAAGGGTTATGCTACCCACTTTCGGTCATACAACACCTCAAGAACTTCTCCACTAATTGGGTAACAAAAATCACCCTTTCCCTACCTCTTTCTAGCATTTCTAAAGTCATTTTCTTGCTCCCAACCCTCTTTGGCACAACAAAGGTAGGTTTGCCTCCACCTTGTGCCATTGTGAGTGGTTTGAGTTTTGTTTTTCATTTTCAAGTTATATCTCATGGTTGCCTACACCTTGGATGAGTAGTTGGCTAAGCCAACCCCCAATATCGTATGGCTAGATTAGTTATGTGTTGATGATTTGTTTATGCTCATATGGTTAAAATTTTTTAGAAGTAGATCTCACATCCACATACTAGATCTTAGCTTAAGCCCTTGGGGCATAATTTATGTGCATGCTTTAAATCTTTTTATCTTGCAAGTTTCATCTTCATAACATCTCCTTAATGCAAAACACACATATGGTTGAATAATGATGGTTTGGAAGTAATCTCTTTAATTTGCAACGTCCTATCTTTTCAAGCTTTCACTTTCATTTAAGTTTGCAAGTACTCATGGGCATGTGAATGGTGTAGGAACACATTTTCATTTCAGCAAGTACCTTTCATTTCTTAGCACATTTTCTTAATGCACTAACACACATGGTTAAGTGATGATGGGTTAAAGTAATCTTCTCTTTTATTGGCAAGTTGTTCTTTTCCTTTCATAGCATTCATTTCTTTCAAGTTTCTTACATGTTTTAATGCTATAATCACATGGTGTAAGGACAACATTTCATTTCAGCTCTTCTTTCAAGTATTCTTACATGTTTCAATGCTATAATCACATGGTTTAAAAACACTTTCATAGCTGATTAAAGTTTCGGTTTTGGGCATATTTCACTAATTTTGGACAAGTTAAAGTCACTTAAACACTCATAAACACATCAAAATACTTAGTCCATAGGGGTATTAACATATTAGACTTAATAGGACACCTAAATTCTCCATCTTCGCCATCTAAAACGGGGTTTGAGGAAGGCAACGGAAGGTGCTAGGCCGGGGACGGTCTCACGGAGCGCGGCATCCTTTCCGGGAGTACTCAGATCTTTAGGGTTGACCTGTGAAGCTAGGGTAGGCCTCGTTGCCTCACTTCTTGAGCATCAAGCAGCCATTTGGTAATTGGGGGAGGAGGATTTTGGTTTGACACTTAGCTAGGGGGTAATTAAAATCTTTAATAATCTTTAACCAACTTTTAATCCACTTAGTGTTTTAGGCATCACTTCCTTGGGTACATCTTATGGTTGTTTAAAACTTTACTTGCAAGCACACATCTCTTTCAATTTTACATGCAAGTACACTCCTTTGTGGATTAACTATCTAAGTGTCAATCTTTTAAGTATTGTTGAGCACTTGTTCTTTCAAGCATTTCTTTTTATTTGTGTTCTTTATGGTGTGATCCCTCGAGAGATAGCACATCCCATTTGGAGGCATCATCTTGTTGGACCTTGAGTGTTGTGGTTGCCAATGATAAGTAGTCCAATAGAGTAAGTGTTGTTGGGGCATGCTTGGCTTAATGTGGATGATCTTTATGCTTTGATATCTTTAAATTCCTTCACATTAAAGCACTTGGTTAATTTGTTTCATTTGTATCTTGTATATTTTATCTCTCTTGTTCATAATTGTTGTAACATCTTTCATTCTTTTTGTAAGTACTTGTATCTGATTTGTTGTGGGATAGTTGTACTTTTGTAATCTTTGTAATCGTTTTGTAATCAACCCTCCTCAAACATTAGTTGACCCCTTTGCCCAACCTTAGGCACTAGTCTTAGTTGACTTAGGGAAGGGCTTGCTTGACATAAGTAAATCTTGCATCTTGCATTGTTGCCTTTGCATCATAGGTTAGTTTTCCCCCCAACCTTGTAACTAATTAAAACCAACTCCTAGGATATAACGTTAATCACATCTAGTAACTAGGGTCTACCCCCCTTGGCTTCCCTAGGAGTAAGCCTAGAAGGAAGAGGTTCCAGTCAAAGTGACAGCGTGGGCTGTGAACCTAAGCATTGTGCCTCCAAGGACACACTAAGTGAGCTGGACTTTGCTCACGTTTGCAAGTGTATATAAGGACGGAAACAAGCAGGACACGTGACATGGAGGATACAATGCCTAATAACAAAGCTCCTTATAAACCTCTCATACCCCAAAAGAACAAAGATAAGAAGCCCTTTCAAAAGGAATGGTCAGTAAAGAGAGATTGGATGAGCAGGTTCGGATAGAATTGAGGAGGAAGAATCTTTTCTACAACTGCTAGGAACCTTGGGAGCCAGGTCACAGGTGCATGGGGAAGGGTAAGGTACACTACATTGAGGTACTTCCTGACAGTGATGAGCATGAGGAGGCAGGACGTGAGCAAGGTAGTGATCATAACAGTTCAAACGATGAGCAACCACGAGATGAGGCTAAGAGTGTTGAGCAGCAGCACGTTAAGACTCAGGGTGTGACTATTGCCACTCTGTCTGTTGTTCCTAGATTTCACACCTTCAGGATCCGTGGGGTATTATCGAGACAGCGTGTCACAGTTTTGATTGATGGTGAGGCAACCCACAATTTCATTGACTCAGCTTTGGTGACTAGGAGAAGCACTCCTACATTAGACCTTGAGAGGTTTGATGTAGTGGTAACAGGTGGGTGTAATATGCCATGCACACAAAAGATTCTGCAGTTGGGTGTAGCGTTGGGCAACTACACGGTGACCGATGATTTTTACGTAGTTGAGATGCCAAATACTAATATCATAGTGGGAGTTCAATGGCTTGTTTCCTAGGGAAAGCATTATGTTGATTATCAATCCATGGAGCTAGAGTTCAGGGCAGCAAATGGTAGGAAGGTGGTTTTGAGGGGCATGACCAACGGTGCTCCTAGGATTGTGTCGGCACAGCGGATGGAGAGTATATTCAGGCCTATGATAGAGTACTTTCCAAAGATTGATCTTCAATCAAACTATCAACAGGTCAGGGACAGGGAGCTTGGCATGACAGAGGTTTTATATGTGGACCATGCGATCAGTGAGCAGGGTGTACACGTACATCAAGAGGAGATCCAAGCTATGTTAGATTGGCTCACAGGGATTTCAATTGATTGGAAGTCCCACCTTCTGGTGGAATATTCCAAGGACCAGTTTGCTTGCGAGTTGATGGATGTTCACATTCAGGATGACAGGTACAAAGTGGTGGATGACATCATCTACTACAGAGGTAGCATATACTTGGTTCCGAAGTCCACACTTAAAGAGGAGATCATGAGGGCTATGCATGATACGCCCTTGGCAGGACATCATGGGTACTTCAAGACTTACCAGCAGATCAGAGAGAGGTTCTCGTGGAAGGGCCTCGAGGACGATGTGTTGAAACATGTGAGGGAGTGCATGACTTGTCAACAGAACGAGTCAGAGGTGTATGGCAGGGACTGTATTTTTTCATTGATGGTCAATGGACCAAGTTGGCACATTTCTTCGTGATTCCATCAGAGTATGAGGCACCGCATGCAGCAGAGTTGTTTTTCAGAGAGGTGTCTAGACTCCATGGGTTTCCTGAGTATGTTGACAGTGTTTGGGACAGCACATTTTACAGCATATTTTGGTAGGGGTTATGCGGACTAGCAGGCATAGAGTTTACTCCTAGTACCTTGTTTCCATCAGTTGGATGCAAGACTTGGTAGATTTGGTTTCTAGGGGTTATCAGTATAGCACCATGGGAGTCGATCGGTTTGAGGGATGGTGGACGCCTAGTTTGGTTGAGGGTTCCAAGAACTCATTTGATTGGTCCGTTTCATTTTTGGGATGCCTCGAGAGGAGATCTTTGGGCATATTCTATATGGCCAGACATATTTTCTTTGTCGACACCCAGGATCGGGTATGACAGTGGACTTGCAGACTTTGACTTCACTGAGGTACATTTGCAGGATATGACCCTTAATATTGGGGATGGTTCTTCTAGGTATTACAACTTGGGGTTCCAGAAGTGGAGGAGGAGGTCTAGGCATGAAGGCCAAATAGTTATGATCAGAGTGGCATAGCATCAGCATGGTGGGTCCTTTCTAGGGATAGCATGGGACCCTAGGACTTCATGGTTTGACAGTTTGGCAACTAATACAGATGGGGGAGTCAATTGTTATTATCAAGAGCTCATTTCTATAGTGCATTGGACTGGCTTCCTAAGAGGGCATTTTTATGAGGGATGGACTAATCCTTTACAGTATCTGATTGTTTTTATGATCAGTGACCTTCAAGAGGCCTCCTGTGTTAGTACCTTGCAGGACAGTATTGTGAGCAGTAGGTGCTCCACATCTTTCAGATTGGTTTGAGACCCTGTGGTCATTCTCAATTTCAGTTGGGTTATGTCTGTCGTTCGTATGGTTGTGTTGGCATTGCTTGAGGACAAGCAATTTCGGGAAGGAAGGATTGTAATGTCCCTTTCAAATGATCATTCTAGGAGGATGACTTAGTGGTCTATCTGATTCCTGTAGGCCATGATCGATTAAAAAGGGGATTAAGAGATTAATTATTTGATGTTATTAAAAGCTACATTATAAAGTGACATTGAGTAATTAAAAACTAAATTGAAAAATAAAGTGAATTAAACCTTATAAAGTCACTTTAATCACTTAAGTAAAGTAAAAAGGTAAAAGAGTCAACCAAAAGGGTAAAAAGGTCATCAAAAAGGTGAGAGGATAAAAGAAAGATGAGAGCTCATTCTCTCGTTATGTTGATGTTTATTTTGATCTAATTTAGAGATCTCCTGGAGCCTTGGAGGTTTGGAGTAAAACCTAGTTTGGATTGGTTTCGGTGGTGAAAGATTCCACTCTAGCTAATCCGGTTTCAGTGGTGAGAGATCCACCCTAGCCATTCGGTGGGGAAAACCATCCAGGTTTTCCACTTGTTTCTATTGTCAGGAAGAGATCCATCCTTTTGTAGCAGTTTTGAGCTTGTGGAATTCATATCTACTTGTGCAAGTTCAGTTGGCATTGAGAGGGCCGATCTACTGGAGTAGGGGCCGAGTTTCTTGTTGAAGAGGCCGAGTTCATCTTGCTGGCCAAGTTTCTTTGGTTGTTGGGCTGAGTTTTATCACCAGGGACGAATTCTCTTCTAGCGGGGCCGACTTATCTTCTGGCAGGACCGAGTTTTCTCTTTAGGGTCGAGTCTTCCTTCTGGCTGGGCCGAGTTTCATCACAAGGGCCGAGTTCTCTTCTGGCAGGGCTGAGTTTTCCTCCTTTGCTGGCCGAGTTTATTGTTGTGTGGGACGATTTCTCTTGTTGGGGTCAAGCCCCTTTGTGGCTGAGCCAAATTTCTTTGTTGAGGGGCTGTTTTCTCTTTGGAGGGCCGCCATCTCTTTGGACAGGCCAAATCTCATATGCAGGGAACCGCGTTGGACTTGGGAGGGTCGTATCACTTCTTGGAGGGCTGTATCTTTCAGCTGGGCCGAATTCTCTCTTGGAGGGACTGTTAACTTCTGTAGTGGGGCCGATTACTTCCTTGATAGCAGGTTGTGTCGTTTTAGAGGGCTGCTACAACCATCATTCCAGACCTCTCTTTATCTATTTTCACCCAGCAATAGTACCAGCCATTGCAAGTGTATTTTGTGATCAAAACTGTGAGTTGTATTGCTGTATAATGTTCAGATTGAATTCATAATAAAGCTGGGCTTGTTTAGTTATATTTCTTGCTGTTGTAACAATTGTTTGTGCACTAGCTAGTTACAGCATTGTTTTTATACCTTTGTATGAGTCATGCATATCTTATTTGGCAATTAAACCCTCATTTATCCATTGAAACCATAACTGATAACACCAAACAGCAAGCACATTACCCTAACAGCAGCATGCAAGATGGTTACAGTGAGTTTTGGGTGTGTCTAACAAGTATTTGACAAAAGCCCCGCATCAGAAATAACTTAAGAACACTACAGCAAACAGAGAAGGAGTTAGTACAGTGAGTTTGGGCATAATTAGCAAAGTGTTTGACAAAATTCCCAACCAAGAAACCACTACAACATAACAGCAGCAGGTAGAAATTTATACCAGCAGTATAGGAGGGACATTACAATTGAAGAGGTAACAAGCTTCATCACCACCCTTGATACAACACTGCTATGTTTGATAGGTAACATTGTGCCCAATTTAACCTAAGAGGTTTTCTACAAATGATATGACTTTCAAGATTCAATCAACATGATAAATATTTGCCTCAACTTTTCCTATAATATGCCAATCTAACTTGGAGCACAATTTGTTCTTTCAAATTGAAGCTAATGGAGCTTTAATATAAGAAAAAGTTACAAAGGGGTAAAATGGTTGATATCATATAACTGTAACACAAACAACTCATGAAAGACAAGATTTCAGCTATGGTAAAATGCATCTCATCCTTATAATTCATGGAAAACATTAATCTTACCCTCAATGAATCCTGCCCATTGATTGTGTTCATTGGATACCTCCTAAATTGCAAAGCAAACATAATCAGGAAAACTCCTCTTGATCGACAAACAATAATGACATAAATTATGGATCAGAGTTTTCTTCTCAAGTTCCATAGACAATAATACTAGTCTCTAGGAGAATCTGATTCAGTGCTGAAATTTGTGTTAAAATCTGTACACTATTTATGGAAGAATATAAGAATTAACAATCAAAAGGACAAGCAACATTGAGAGCAAAATCAGTAATACACGTGCAAATAGGAAAATACCTGAACTGAATCGTCCATTTCTTGATAAATGTCAACAAATTGATTGACTAGTCCAGTTTCCTTGCAAATTATAAAATAAATAAGAAAATGCATGCAGCATCAGGCAATAAAGACAAGCATTACATCATATTGTAATTTCCAGAGATATTAGTGCCATTTGAAGCGAAAAAAGAAGGAATCATCTTAAGAATAACAAGTACAAAGACTCACAAGAAGCATGTTTCAGTAGAGTTGAACTAACGAAGTCTCAATTAACATCTATTAATCATGTATAGACTATCAATGGCAAGTAGCAGAAGCAACCAACCTCCATCTTGTTGGAATTGGAAATTTTAGCATTAATAAAACCAGATATCTATTCCATTCACTAGTCTGGTGCAAGTATCGAAAGGAAGATGTCTGGTTGAACAGGACATTATTCGTGCTTCTATTCCTTTCTAGTGTTTTTAATTATCCAAGGCTATTGAAGCCTTTAATAAGCATCGACTTTCCTTCCAACTGAATAATTATAAAATGCATCTGTTCTTTGCTGTATAAGCATGTTCATAATAGAAATAGAAAAGCAATGATGAGTATGTGTAAGACATAATGCTGCTCAAATTAAGCAAGCAATTAACCAGCAAGTTGAAAACTTCAGGAAGCAAGGATGCAGCAAACTATAGCTACTTAGACAAAAGGTCAAAATGATGAACATCAAGAAAAAAGAGAGAGCATGAAGTTGTTTCTCACCACGTGTGTTTACCCTTGTGCCTGAGTCTTTATGATTAGTTGGAGGTAACTATATTTACCTTAACAAGTTGTGTCACATAATACTTTGGTTACAAACATAGATAATTGGATAATAATCTCAATTGCATAAGAAGCAAAAGCAAGAGATGCCAATGCTTTGAAGAGTGACATGAATGATAAGGCACTAGGGCAGTGCAACACTTGAAGAAAAATCAACCAACAGGGGCATGACCCTAGAGAGTGAGCAAACCCAAGAACAATTGCACTAGATAGAGATACGCCCAAGCACAAGGGAGTGCAACACTTGAGCAATCACTTTATTAAGAATGAAAAAGAATGACATGATGATAAATGACAAATGAGATAATAAGATAATATAATTTTATTAATGTCCAAACGATGACCACAAAAGTAGGTCAATGGGATTAAAAGGTTCATACATCAACATAAGGTACAATACATGAGTGCAAAAACAACTCTTTGAAAGATGCTCAAATGAGGCTCATGATTATCAATTAAACATGTAGCTAATAAAGCTAATAAGAAAAACATTATTAGTACGGTACAAGTACACAAAAAGATGTAAAGAAGCTAAAGCACTGAAAGAAAAGGGCACTCAATGCTAAAAACAGTACTGATGGAGAGGAGATGACATCAAGAAGTGTCAGATCTAGCTATCAAGGACAAGAACAAATACAGAGTCTCGATGACTGTGAAATTGTCCATGCATTGGTGGATGATGTCCTCCAAGGTGTGGCCAAGGCTAAGGGGGGCTGGATGTATGATCTTAGGGGGAGCGCAGGAGTGAAGGAGCCCTAATCTCCTAACATCCAAGGTCATGGAGAAGAAAGTCCAAATGGAAGTTTGGTTGTGTTGGTTGGGGCAAGCACCCTGTTACCCCTTGACATCTAGGGGTAACTAGAGGAGATTTTTCTCTTGTGATCCTTATCACAGACAACAGTTCCACGGATGATATCCATGTTTCTCCACGAACAATTGACCAGAGATGCTTCCCACATTTGCTTAGCTCACTCATATTTGATGATTATGGGGCTTGACATACATGAGGTACATTGTTTCATTGCTTCATATTTGGTGTTAATGTCATATGTGTTTGTCATGAAAGTGGTGATCATTGGTTGAGTCAAATAATGGATCATGATGCTCTAAATGTGTGCCTTTTGCCTTGTTTCACCTTGGTGATCATCATCATCTTCTAGATAAGTGTTGTCAGTCTTGGCTTGAGTCGTACTATTGGGGGGCTTTGAGAGGTGTAGCGTGTCCATATCCCAATCCATACTTAACACTCTCCATGCTTCTCGATTTCCATTTTCCTGCTCATGGATTGGTTGTCACTTGTCATATATCACAGAAAAAGTTTGTGCTTCATAGTCCCATGAGAAGAGCCTCACCCTAAAAGAGCTATAAGCTCGAGGTGAAGAGAAAAATAAGAAAAGTAAAAAACCAAAGGAAATAAAGCATGAGCAATGCCCCCTCACTATAAGGCCATTACCCCAAGTCCTATGCAATAAAATGCACATCTAAAAAAGGACTAAATGAAATAAAATAAAATTCAAAAGCCAAAAAAGGTGAAACAAAGAAAAAGGAAAATAAGTGGTAGTAAGACACAATGTCGAGGAAAGGGTAACACAATGCATAAATTCTCCCTCATATTTCAAAGGCATTTATGTGGATGAATATCTTAAACAACCTCGCATGGTTGTGTAATGCAACTCGTACCCGCCAAACCATACCATCTTTCATTGCACATGCTCCTTGATTGGTTTTCTTGGGAACTACTTCTCTTCTTGGGTGTTGACACATGTAATAGGGATTAATGATGCCCCCATCATAACTAAACTTGGAAAATTGTATGAATTCTATGAGTTATTATGAAGTCAGAAGACGATACTTGATGTTGTTGATGTATTAGCGTCGGACAAGTACTTCCATATAGGCTCAGTGTCTAGCATGTGGAAGTCGTCCTTGTAACCTCTCAGTAAACTTTAGGAAGTTCACTTTATGAGTCATTAATTAAAGTGAATGTTATTTTAGATTAATTAAGTTAAATGACTAAGTTTGGTGGCATTAGTAACTTAAGTGAGTTGATTAAGTCCTAGCCGTTAGATCTAAAGTGAACGTGAGATTAGATCTGAACCGTTGATCGCTTTAGAGGAGATCTAGGGTTTTGGACTTAGGGTTAACTCAATGTAATAAAAGGAAGACTAGGTGAGAGGATGAAAAACATTGTGTGAGGAGGCGGGAGAGTCACATACACAATGTGTCTCATTTTCATTGTTGGTGCCACCTGCTTGCTGGCGTTGTCTCTTGATTGGTGCCACTTGTATGCTGACCCTGTTTTATTGTTGGTGCCACCTGTTGTTGTCATTGTGCTCCTTTTGTGACCTGTGTATGCTACCTATCTTACAACAGTTAGTACCCTAATCAAGGTTTGATGAAGCAGCCCTAAAACTGTTATGTTATTTCTGTCTACTGTTGTAGCAATTCTATATTTTTGGACAGATTTTGTTAAGGCTATTAGTGGCCTCCTTTTCAGCCTCTAATTTGGACAGTGGTGTCCTTGTTTCATCCCTTCTTCTTAATGATTGGTATGTTGGTCAGTTTCTTGATATTTTTCCTAAAGTTCTTGTCAAAATTGTTTAAAAGATCATGATGAGATCTACCCCTGAGGGTGTGATCCATGACCCTTAAATATTTTTCTGAGCATACAGAAAAGAGGATAACAGCAAGCACCTTAGGTAAATATGTTATTTGTTTTGTTAAGGTAAAGATATATAATTTATGTTATTAGTTTTTTACATCAGAATTTTGAGTATATTGTTGATCCAGAATTATAGTAGCAAATAAAATTAAAATTATCTTATGTTCTTAGCTAGTCTATTTTTGCCCTTAAATTCTAAAACTGGGCCTTTAGCCCCTTATTCCCATAGAATGAGGGACAACCCCTTCTTGGGTCAATACACCCTAGAATCCCAAGAGATAAGGAAATGGAGGGGAATAATGATGGAAAGTGGTAAGTATGGTCAAGAACAGTACGATGGCTCTTTAAGGGATTTCCTAGTAGCAAACCCATCCCCAAGGAAAACCACTTACTAGGGCACAATGTCAACCACCAAGGTGAAGTAGGGCAAAAGGCATAATGTCCAAGCACATATCATGAAATCTAGAGCAATCCAAGATACAACATACTCAATTGGCTTAAATATTGAAATGATGCTCACCATAACACTGACTTGTACCTCATGGAGCAAGGCCCACTGCCTTCCGAAAGCCAGCTGATGTGGTGGATGCCATCTGGAAATTTGTGACCATCTGTGGTGGTGAGAGGGGTTTCCATCTGTGCAAAAGGGTACTGTTGGTCATGTAGTCTCTCGACACTCCATATCTGCAACCTGAGGGCCTTGAGACATAATCTCCTTAGTTATCCACAAAATGGGGATAACATACCCTGAGCTTATTTCTCACCAGGATCAAGGAAGTTGCAATAGTAGACAGCCAGATACCTTGCAGAGACGAGATGCAACTCCCTCCAACTTGGCCGCAGCACCTGGATCCTAGACATTGGCCCTACTTTGATGATGACGTCATCTTTTAGGGTTTGATGGATACCTAAAGTACTAGTGATGATTGGCATGACCTTGGGTGAGGAGAGACATCACTTTCTCCCACTTCACACTTGATCGGTGCCACGTGGCCTTTGGAGGCCTCTTCCTTGCCTAGGAAGGCTTGATGTCTGACACGTGTGGCTCATCTATGATGTATTTTGGCATTTACCATTTTGTAAAGGGTTAAATGAGGGGTCGGCCCCACTTGAATCAATGTTATGTTATGTTTGTTGATAAATTATGCTAGGCTAGCCTCATATAAGAAGGATAGCGCTAGCCTTTTATTTCTCATCATCACTCCTCACCATTTGTGAGGTAACACTTTTAGCTTTTCACTATTTCAGCCATTCTTGGTCTCTTTATCTTATGCGCTACGCTTGAAGAAGGTCTCTTGTGGATGCTTTGCAGATTTTGGATGGATATTTCTGCAATTAGGGTTTGATGCCCTTGGTTTCTTGGATTAAGTAACTAATTTTTTGCAATTCTATGGTATTTTGTTGATGTAGATAGTGAAATTGCTATTTTGTTACAAGAAGTCTTGTTTTATTGAAACCCTAAGAGAGGAACATAAGTGCTTTTTCCTCTCATAAAGTTTTATTTGTCCAAATTTGTAAATCGTCCATGCTAGGGTTAGAAGCCTAAAGCCCTAAACTGCTAGCACTTTAGAATTTTATCCCAAGACTTTTGATCTTTGACTTAGTTGAAGCTACAAGAAGGGAAAACGACATCTAGGGCCCAAACGTGCTTGCACCCTAGATATCCTTTCTTCAAAGTCTAAATCCTATGGCCCAAACGTGCTTGCACCTTAGGGTTTAGACTTTACCTCTTGGTTTCATTTAGATCAATCTTCGAGTGTAATGCATTTAGACTCCATAAGCCCTAGAATGATAACGGCACTGTTTTAGAAGCAATCTTGTGGTCAAAGTAGTTGTTAATTTTCCTCTTCTCGCAAGTGTTCTACTAACTTTACTAACCCTAACTCTAGCAAACTCACAATGTTTATTGCTGCTGTTACAAAAGTTTGCTACAGCCACTGAAACCTGTCTTAATTTGCTGCATACACCTAATTACAAGTGGCTTAACTTGTTCAGAAATCACCTCTAGCAATTGGATACTATTCTATTGGTTAAATGCTTACTTTTCATGGTCAATTTTGGTGTTTCTGAGCATTATTACTTGCTGTTGTTACAAATCATCTATTGTTGTCATATAATTGTTTACTGCTATAAATTTGTAACAGCCAATGCAATTTAACTTGTCTAGTGTCTAAACTTTAAAGAGGTCATTGTTGCATACTTTAGCTTGGTAATTGTTACATATATGCTGCAAATTGTTCTTGTTCCGGGCAGGTACAACAATCACCTTACAACCTCTCTTTCTTCCTAGACCTAGACCAACTAACAAGTGATCAAGATAGGGGGCGATAGGCATGGCTATCAAACTTGCTATTCGATCCCTTGAGGTCACTAGGGAAGCCTCCCTTGTGGTGGACCTCTTCCATCACTAAAATGAGGGAAGATCCTACTTAGGTGACAGTGGTAGTTTTTTCCATAGTTATGCAAGATTTGGGGCTCTTGTGGTGGGCTTTGCACAAGTACAAATCCTGCAATAACAGGGCCCCTTCTCACCTATTCAAACTGTGCCTCTACTTCAATTTCCCAATCAGGTCCAATTCCTCAATCAGAGCCCTTTTCACCTAAGTTCGAATGTGTTCGAATCTGTCCTTTCCCCCCTCTTTTTTCAAATACCCACCCCTTTCAAATGTATTTTCCCCTGTTCGAACTTGGCACCCCGATTTCAAGATTTTGAAAAAGGGGATCTAAAGGCAGATAAAGGTTGGTACTCCAAAGAAGCAGGTGGCCCTGTTTACCAACCGAATGAAGAGAAGACACCTGGCAAGGAATCACCACTTGGGCAGCATAACCTTTTTAAGTTAGAACTCACACATGGCCCTAATTTTCCAGAGTTAAGAGAGAGTGGCAATCCCAAATCGCAAATTAAGCCCTGAGTCAAAGAGATCAATTAGCAGGCAGCAGGAAAATGAAGTGTTCTCATTGGTTGCCCAAAAGATGACTTCCTAACCGAACACTGGGTGCATTTTTCCCCGACAACATATAAGAAAGAGGTTTTTCTCTTTTACAAAAGAGGTTTTTTCATTTGAGAGATTTATTTTTCAGCAGTTGAAGAGGATGAAACAGAGGCCAGAGGCCATCAGAAACTAAAGATCTGGCTAGTGCATCACAGTTTTGCAGCAACAAGTAGCATTATCCTCCTTCCACTTTAACCTCTTTCATTTTCATTCTCGCTGTAAGCATCATCTGAGTAACAAGCTCTGTAAAGGGAAGCAATGAGGCCCAAGACAGAGACTTTGTAATCCCATACCCCTAGTGCATTCATTGTATAAATAGAATGATTATTTCAAATCTGCGACTCTATAGTCACCAACACTGGAGCTACTATTTTATAAATGAACTGTTGGGTTTATTATGAAATTAGGATTGAGGTTGTTGCCACTAGTAAATAATAAATTCAAGCAAGTTATGCTGGTTTTTTCCCCTTCATTTTCTGTCTCACGTGATGTTGAATAAACTAATGGATCTATACTTGTCTTGCCCATTTGGTTTTCTATCTGATAAATATGTGTTAGGAAAGTAGTTCTGCCTTCTCCTCTGCTTATATTTGTTCATTTTTCTCAGTTATTTTCCAAGCAAAGCTAGATTATGGTGCCCATGGTTCAGAAGATCATTCCTATGGCCAAAACCTGTTAAACCCCCTTGCTCATTGGCCCTTATTTTAATCACTTCCAAATTACAATTCAACATCCTTTTCTTGTTTTAAATCAATAGCTGAGATTGACTCGATGCACCATTTTTCTTTGTTATAAACCCAATCCAAGCTTCATCTATTTATATAGGTTGTTCTTAGGTGATAGACAAGGACTCTTGCCTTAGGAAATATTGAGGGTACCCCCCCTCTGGCCCGAGAACTGGTTCAAAGGCCTATAGTGGTGCGGGAAGGTGCATTCCGCACACTGTGCCCTGGCATTTGGTCCCTTTGTGAGAAATGGGGGACAACACACCCTACTTAGGAAAGATTCCAGAATTAGCTGGTTGTTGTTCCTTAGTCTAGTTTGGCATGCTATTCGTGGCACTCACACATGCAAAGTAGGGCGCTCTATTCTAAGTGATTGTTATGGTTAGAGTTTCTACTCTAGCCTAGGGCACTCCACAGGGATGGAGTGCAATGATTTTAAACCTGATCTCCTCCTAGTCTATAAAGAAGTGAGTACGTCTTCCACTGGGATAGTGTGAGAGAGTTTTAGATTTGAATAGTTGCATTGTATTTCTGTTTTGAGTAAAGAAATCAGAGATGTGATTGAGAGTTCAGAGTTGTACTTGCTGTCCATATTATCAGAGTTTTGTCTATGCATAATGTTCAGAGCTTTACTGTTTTGAGAGTAGTTTCAGTTACAGTACCTAGTAGTCAAGGGTTTCAGTTTGGAGAGATAATCTGTTTACCATGATATGAATTTCCAGATTGCTATTTATCTAGATCTAACCATTAGCTTTCCTCTAGTTTGAAATCTCGTGATATGCATTGTTTACATCCTAGAGTTTTCGTACAGTGCTTTGTTTAACCAGGTCTGTTGTTTTGATAGGTGTTTCTTAATCTTTGGTTGTTAGCTGTATGAATTAATTCTTTGAGTGCAGATTTGGTTATCATGAGTTGAAAAATTCAACAATTTCTACAATGAAGCGGGATGGTGCTTCTACAGCGAAGAAAAACAAGAATATCAATTTAGTGTGCTACAGAGGTGTGGAATAGGTGAGTTGAGTGGAGAAACCAGACTCTGCATCAATGGTAGAGAGGCTGAATATTTCAGCCAACACTGACTCTCATTTCGCCAGTGAGTCAATGGTCAGATCGATGTTTGGTGACATGACTTGTTCTACACCATCATTGTCAGTTTCATGTTATGCAGTCCCTTTCCAATTTGCAATTGTTGACATTACCCAGAAGCGGGCTGCAGACACTCTTTACACCTTGCTTGGTCCAAATAATTTATTTTTGTTCTAGGACAAGCAACAATGTTTAATATGACCATTATGAGAGGTTGTTAAAGTAAATGTTTATAATGGTCATTCTTAGAGTTTTTTATTGCACTTGTGTACTATTGTTATAAAACTATGTTGCATTGCCTTTGGGGACGGGGGACGGTGGGGACGGGACGGCTAGAGCGCACTCCCAAATTTTTCAGGGGACGGCAGGTTGGGGACGGCAATAATATATATAAAATAATAAATATTAAAAAAATATTTAAACTATTATTCATGGATAATTATGTTGTAATGAGAGAGATTTGACAATAATATATATAAAATAATAAATATTAAAAAAATATTTAAACTATTATTCATGGATAATTATGTAATAATGAGAGAGATTTGACAAATACGGACGAAAAACAATGAAATTCGACAAAAATAGAAAAAAAACAAGAATAGTGATGTTTAACATTAAAATAAACAAAATATACTCTATATATATTATTAAAAATATCTTTTATTTTTTAATTTTATAACATATGTAATTTTTAGTACATATATAAAACTGTATTAATTATATATAATTTAAGAGTTAAATATATAACTTTTATTAAATTATATATAACTTTTATTAAATTATATATAACTTATATATATTTCCCTTGCCATATTTTTTTAAACATATTTAATCCCCTAAAATTTAAAAGACAAAATACTTACCATTACAAATATTATAATATATTAATTCCTTAACTTAGTAAAACTCTTATTGACCCGCTGTCTTATTCCATGGTTAATTTGGATCGRCTCYCTTTGCAATTCACCCTCAACCTTTACGCTAATTCTCGTGTTGGCTCTCTTCYCAATTCACCCTCAACCTGTRCACTTTAAATTGCAGGTCCTCCTAAATATTTCAAGCGTCAACTTTCCACCCTTTTAAAATGCTTTGAAGACAGTGCCGAACTGGTATAAACATTCAGCGAATTTTTTGGATGACTTTCAAATTCGCCATAACTCGAACTTCAAGCTCCTACTTAAGCRAATCCAGTGACTTAGGTTTCAACAGTTCGAGAGAATCCAATCKTGRGAGGGACCTTCRAGACACGCACATTTAAATTATTAATAAAATTCGGTTTTTAAAATTTTATTTGTTATCTTAAACCGTGCGGGTTTCAGGGCCAGTTGACCGTCCCCGAATTTTTTGGGGGGACGGATTGGGAACGGCATAAAAGTCCCCGCGTCCCTGATGACGTCCCCAGCCAATCCAGAACGTTCCCATGCCGTTTTAAAGTCCCCGGAACGCGGGAGCGCAGGGTACGAGAGGTTTTTAGGGGGGGACGCGTCCCCGTGCAACATAGTAAAATAATTATAAAATAATGATGAGGTCAAAATTCATGTTTTAGCTTAAAGTTACACCATCAATTGGGGACTTATGAATTGGGTGTTAAGTAACTTACATAGTGTACTCCCCTATCTCACCTATGTATCATGAAGTGACACCATTGAATAAAATCATCTAAGTATATTTCCTCTCTTTTTTCTGCATTATTATCTGCCATAGTATTTGAGTGAAACTGACAGAACTTCAAACCAAGAAGGCCACGACCCTCTGCACCAAAGAACAACAAGATGCTTCAGATTCAGTTCTAGAAGTGGAGGTTGATACCCCTTCTTCTGTCGATTCTCGGTTTGTTTTGATGGCAAAAGACTACTCAGGATTTGGGTGTCCACACAATGCAACAAGTAATCAATGGACACGAATTGTAACTAAAACAATTGAAATATTTGATGAATGAATTCATGATACAATAACACAAAAGCACCCCATACCATCCTCAAGCCAATGGAACAAGTTTGAAGCAATTAACAAGATATTGAAGAATGGGTTAACGAAGATTTGCAATGTAAGGGTGATGATTGGGAGGAACTGCTTCCAGCAATCTTATGGGCATACATGATAACATGTAAAAGATTGATAAATTATTCGCCATTTAAATTAGTATTGTTGATTTTGAGCAGCTGCAGAAGTTATTCTTTTCAAGCAGCCCTCCTAGCTGCCCTCTCTCAAGCTGGCCTCCAAGCAGCCCTCCTCAAGCTGGCCTCTTCCTAAACCGCCCTCCTGAAGCTGCATCCTTTCCAGGTCAGCCTAGGTCAGCCCTAACCTAGCTGTCCTAACCTAAATCCTATCCTATCCTAACCTAGGAGGTGGCCCTAACCTAAAGCTACCTAACCTAGACTCTATCCTATATAAAGAGAGGGAGGCACCCTCTCTTCCCATCAGTCTTCACACCAGTTTTCACATCAGTTTCTAGATCAGTTTTCATATGAGTTTTACATCAGTTCTGTAGCAGTTTATATATATTCTGAGGGAGCAGCAACGTAGAGTATTCTGGGCAGTCGCCAGGAGGCTCATTTCTGAAGGCTGTTTACTTTTTTTATGGGCAGCAGCTAGGGGCAGCATCTAAGAGATAAGATATCTCTGTTGTGAGACAGAATATTTCTGTTCTGGTGGACAGCCATCTACTCTATCCTGTAGCGGCTGTTAACTCTATTCTGGAGCAGCAACTTGACTCTGTTCTAGAGCAGCAAATATACTTTGTTCTGAGGCTGCTTTGGACAGCAAATAAAGAGTGCTCTGGACAGCAATTATACTCTGTTCTAAGGCTTATTCTGGACAGCAACTAAAGGCAGTTCTGAGACAGCCTTAAGGAAAGATTTGGAGCAGCCAACAAGCAGCAACAAAACAGTTTTGTAACAGCAGTAAGAACTATTGTCTTAGTGCTATTTCTAAGAAGAGTCTTGTCAATTCATTGTACTTGTTTGACTGATTAATATATCACAGAAGTTTCCTGGGTTTTCTTTCCCTTGAGGGTTTCCCAGGATAAATACTTGTGTCTATGTGAATGATTGTTCTTATGCTTCAGTTTAACTGCTAAAGTTTTAAAAGAACACTACTGTTATCTTCTGTATCTATTTGTGCTTGAAAAATTAACATGGTATCAGAGCTCTAGGGAGTGAAAGAGCTCAGTTCTGCAGTCTGCTCAGTGCTAGAGCTTGCACAGATCCTTAGAAGCTATTCAAGCACAGTACTTGCAGAGATGTCTTCCATTTCTGTAAGGCCTAAGGACAGACTTGAAGGGACTTCAAACTTTATGTTTGGAAAGCTAGAGTCTTGGATATTCTGGAAGAATATGACTTGGACAACTTTGTGACCCGTACAGTAGAAGAGCCCACCTCCAATGCAGGAAGGACAGCCTTCAAGAAGAATCAGGCAAGGGCAAAGCGAATCATAGTTGAGTCAGTCAAAGATAATATCATGCATGTTATAGCACCTATGAAGACTGCAAAGGAGTGGTTTGACACTCTATCCAATCTATATGAAAAGAAGGCGCCCAGTCAGAAGAGGGTTCTAAAGAATAAGCTTAGAACTCTCAAGATGGAGAAGGATGACTTTGTAGCCTCTTTCTTTACAAAGATCTCTCAGTTAAGGAATCAACTGTTGGTCATTGGTATAACGGTAGATGATGATGATCTTGTCCAGACTGTTGTGGATGGTCTTCCATCTTCTTGGGAGACATTTCTGGCCGGGATAAATGCTCGTGAAAACCAGCCAGACTTTGAAAGGTTGTGGCATGATTGTCTCAAGAAGAAGGGAGAATTCAGAGTCGAAATGGTACTTCAAAGGAAGAAAACCTTGCTCTAGCAGCAAGGACAAGGAGAGGAGAAGATTTACTCCTCAGAAGAAGTTTCCTCGGAAGGAGAAAAGCAAAGGTAGCTTCAAAAGGAAAGAATTTGATATGACAAGGGTGAAGTGCTTCAACTGTCAGCGAAAGGGGCACTTTGCCAGAGATTGTCCAAAGATCAGAAAAGGGCACAAGGGTAAGTATTGTGCTTCTATTGATGCAGAAAATGAGTCTCAAAGATCAAAGACAAAAGGGGCTTCCAATAATCAAGAGAACAGGAGGGAATACTACCTTATTTCAGCACTCTCTAGTTCTCTTACAAACGGTGTTGAATCGTGGTTGGTAGATAGTGGAGCTTCCAGGCACATGACTGGAAATAAAGGAGTCCTTGCGAACTTTCAGGAGAAGAAGTTCTCTGCTCAAGTAGAACTTGGAGATAATGCCAGCTATGCAATCGAAGGACTTGGCTCAACATCTTTTCAGCTCGAATCTGGAGGTGAGTTACACATTGAGGAAATTTTGTACGTTCCTGGTTTAAAGAAGAATCTTATCTCTATTGTAGTCCTGGAAGATAAAGGTTACAGGTTAATCTTTATGGACAAGAAAGCTCTCTTAGGGCCGAAGAATCAAGAGCTAAGTTCAACAATTGTGGTTGGAGTTAGAGAGGGAGGTCTTTACAAGCTTCCAGGACATATCCAAGCACTGGTTCATGCTTCAATTAGTCCATCTGAGCTGTGGCATCGGAGGTTTGGACATCTTCACTACAAAGCGCTCCCTGGACTTCAAAAAATGGTAAGAGGAATGCCTACCTTTCAGTTTGATCATGATGGTATCTGTAGAGGTTGTGTTCTTGGTAAAAACATAAAGAAATCCTTTCCTAACAGTAACTCAAGGTCTAAAGGAATTTTGAATCTGATACATTCAGACGTATGTGGGCCTATGTCATCTCCTTCCTTGAATGGATGTCTTTATTATGTGATTTTCATAGATAACTTCTATAGAAAATCATGGATCTATTTTCTAAAGGCAAAGAATGAAACTTTTAGTAAATTTCTAGAATTCAAAGCATTGATTGAAAACATACTGAAAAACATATACGTGCTTTGAGGACTGACAATGGTGATGAATTTGAGTCTCATCAGTTTGATGACTTCTGTAAAGAAGTAGGAATCAAGAGACAACTAACTATACCCTATAACCCTCAGCAGAATGGGATTGTTGAGAGAAAGAACAAAACAATCTGTGAGGCAGCTAAAGATATGATGTGTGATCAGGACCTTCCCACATCACTTTGGGCAAAAGCCACAAACACTGCAGTTTATATTCAGAATAGAAGTCCTCGTGCTATTTTGGGGGAAAAGACTCTAGAAGAAGCATTCACTGGCGAAAAGCCAGAAGTGGGACACCTGAGGATTTTCGGATGTCCAATTTACATTCATGTGCCGAAAGAGAAAAGAACTAAGATGGAGCCTTCTGGGAAGAAAGGAATTTTTGTTGGGTACAGTGAAACATCCAAGGCCTACAGAATCTATGTTCCAAGCCAAAGATATATCGAGGTAAGCAAGGATGTAACTTTTCATGAAGAAGTTGCATTTAAGCAATCTAAAGAATCGCAACAAGATACAGAGATGGAGGAACCTGAAGAGCCATTGGATCAAGTTGATACTGTGGATCCAGTATAACAGATAGAGAGACCTATGGAGGAGGAAGCATGCCTGGTGTAGAGAAATTCTGCGAGAGGCAGAAAAAACATGCAGCTCCTTCAAGTACTTTCAGAGAGGGTAATAGATCTCAAAGATATTCAGGTTATGTGGCTCTTATGGCTCATATTAGCGATGCAGAGCCCACCATCTATGAGGATGTTGCTAAGCAACAAGTATGGAAAGATGCCATGGTGGAAGAATATCAATCCATCATGAAAAATGATGTATGGGAAGTAGTTCCAAGACCGGAAGGAAAATCTGTGGTTATTTCCAAATGGTTGTTCAAAATCAAGCATACAGCTGATGGAAGTATTGAGAAATACAAAGCGAGATTTGTGGCTCGTGGTTTTTCTCAAAAGGAAGTTATTGACTATGATGAAACATTTACACCTGTTGCAAGGTACACTTCCATCGGGACCATCATATCCCTCGCTTCAATTCTAGGTTGGAAACTTCACCAGATGGATGTAAAGACTGCATTCCTCGATGGTCAAGTTGAGGAAGAGGTATATATAGAACAGCCAGAGGGTTTCATGGTTCAAAGAAAAGAATCACATGTGTGCAAATTAAAGAAAGCACTATATGGGCTGAAATAGGCACCAAGGGCTTGGTATGCGAGAATTGACAGTTATCTTCAGAGCTTGGATTTCTCCAAGAGTGCAGTTGATCCTGTTATCGCACGGTTTGTAGGAAAGGTCTAAAGAGCTTGAGTCAGGGCTTGAAACCGGCGTAACAGGAGCTTCCCCACCCACTGTCACCTCGATGGGGGGGCTCTTTCTATTTAGGAGGGCTAGTCCAAGGGAGACGTCCCTATGCAATCTGGGTTCAAGAAGGGCTAAGGATAATGGATCAAGACGATAGGTTCCCTTCCACAGATTTGCTGCCCAAATGAGATAGTCAAGAAAAAGGTCTTGCACTGATGATGCACCTGTTTGCGAGACAAGACAAAGAAAACTAGAATATGTGCTTGCAGTGGGTTAGTACTTCATAAAGTCAATGACTATCTTCCAATACATACATGAGCAATTAATCAATGCTATTATTGACGAAGTCAATG
>ML815724.1:145551-157267 GCA_009831015.1 Picea engelmannii
ATCCCAACCTGTATTTCAAGGTAATAGAAAATCATCCCCTAATTTTGGTTCTATATGTTGATGATTTGTTCCTTACTGGAGAGGAACAACTGATAGCTCAGTGTAAGAGGGAGCTCACTTATGAATTTGAAATGAAAGACATTGGACTCGTGCATTACTTCCTTGGTTTGGAGGTATGAAAAAGATCAGATGAAATTTTCCTTTCTCAAGGAAAATATACAATTGATATACTGCGCAGATTTGGTATGCTAGATTGTAAATCCATGTCTACACCCATGGTATCTAACTTAAAGAAGTTACATGAGTCAGATTCTAGATCAGACTTGGTGGACCCATCCTTGTATAGGAAGCTTATTGGATCCTTAATGTATTTGATCCATACAAGGCCAAATATATGTTTTGTCGTAAGCGCCTTGAGTCAGTTCATGTCTGAGCCAAGACACAGACATTGGATTGTTGCTAAACATATCCTCAGATATTTGAGAGGATCCATTGCATGTGGACTTAGATACACTTCCAGTGGAAGAGTGTTGCTTCATGGTTATGCTGATTCAGACTGGGTTGGGAGCTCAGTGGACTGGAAGAGTACTTTCGGATTCTGTTTTAGCTTGGGTTCAGCTATGATATCTTGGTCGAGCAAGAAACAGGGCTCCATAGCACAGAGTCCAGTTGAAGCAGAGTATATAGCAACCAGTAATGTGAGCAAAGAAGCAGTATGCCTAAGAAAGCTTCTGTCTGGGTTGTTTCAAGAGAGGTTAGAAACAACTGTTATCCATTGTGATAACCAAAGTTGTTTAAAGCTCACAGAAAACCCAGTTTTCCATGACAGATCAAAGCATATTAAGATGAAATATCATTTCATCAGAGACATGGTCCAAAGATGTACCATCAAGCTGCAGTACATTCGTACTGATGAGCAAATAGCAGATATTTTAACTAAGCCTTTGTCTCTTGGAAAATTTGTGTACTTTCGAGACAAGCTTGGTATGGCAAAAAATGTGTCCCTCACTGAGAGGGAATAGCAGCATCAGAACACATTCTCTAATGAGAGGCCTTAAGTGGCCACCCTGAAGCTAGCCAGGGAGATTTGGAGAATCAACCAGTCTTGTGAGGTATTGACAAAAGCCAAGGGGAATGTATAACCTCTGTGAGTCAAACCAAAAGTCAGGACGATCAAGATGCTATATGATCTTAGAAGTCAAGCCAAGGCAAAGGTAGAAGCCTTGTAAAGACAAAAGTCAAGATGTAAGTCTAATGCAAAAGTCAGGGGGAATGTACAACCTCTGTGAGCATAGACAGTCTAGTACAAAAGTCAGGGGGAACGTACAACCTCTGTGAGCATAGACAGACTAGTGCAAAAGTCAGGGGGAACGTACAACCTCTGTAAGCCTAGTCAAGTCTTGTGAGCTTTGTGTGTCAAAGCAAAAGTCAAGACAAAAAAATGTGAAAAGTTCTCCTAGGTCTTCATGATGAGCTATGAGCATTCCTTAGGCACTGGCCACCCCTAAGTGAAATGACTCTAGCAGTTGACCATGGTTAAGGAGAACTAGATGATCACATTCCATGATCCTTATCTACATAAGGTTACTAAACTTCTTGTGATATATTGATCCTGTCAAGAAGTCAATGATCATGTGCAATGACTAGAAATAATTGTGTGAAAATGGATGCATGAAGAATAGCCTCTTTGTTGAGAGGGAGTGTTGAATTTTGAGCAGCTGAAGAAGTTATTATTTTCAAGCAGCCCTCCTAGCTTCCCTCTCTCAAGCTGCCCTCCTCAAGCTGGCCTCCAAGCAGCCCTCCTCAAGCTGGCCTCTTCCTAAACTGCCCTCCTGAAGCTGCCCCCTTTCTAGGTCAGCCTAGGTCAGCGCTAACCTAGCTGTCCTAACCTAAATCCTATCCTATCCTAACCTAGGAGGTGGCCCTAACCTAAAGCTACCTAACCTAGACTCTATCCTATATAAAGAGAGGGAGGCACCCTCTCTTCACATCAGTCTTCACATCAGTTTCTAGATCAGTTTTCATATGAGTTTTACATCAGTTATGTAGCAGCTTATATATTCTGAGGGAGCAGCAGCATAGGGTATTCTGGGCAGCAGCTAGGAGGCTCATTTCTGAAGGTTGTTAACTTTGTTATGGGCAGCAGCTAGGGGCAGCATCTAGGAGATAAGATATCTTTGTTGTGAGACAGAATATTTCTGTTCTGGTGGACAACCATCTACTCTATCCTATAGCAATTGTTAACTCTATTATGGAGCAGCAGCTTGACTCTGTTCTAGAGCAGCAAATATACTCTATTCTGAAGCTGCTTTGGACAGCAAATAAAGAGTGTTCTGGACAGCAATTGTACTCTGTTTTAAGGCTTATTCTGGACAACAACTAAAGGCAGTTCTGAGACAGCCTTAAGGAAAGATTTGGGGCAGCCAACAAGCAGCAACAAAACAGTTTTGTAATAGCAGTAAGAATTATTGTCTTAGTGCTATTTCTAAGAAGAGTCTTGTCAGTTCATTGTACTTGTTTGTGTAATGTCCCCATTTTGGGACATCATTATATTATAGAGTGTTATGTTGATCAGAGTAGCCAAATGAGGGTGATAGCGAATACAGGAGCTATTGAGGGGTTTTATCGGGCCCGACTTGCATCGCTCATCTTATTTCATCATCATGATCCATTCCGCACAGCTTGGCTTTGGTTCCGTTGCATTTCGACGATTTCCGTAATTTTGAGTTATTATGGGCTATATGTTAATTAAATTCACTAAGAAGGTCATATTGGGCATAATACTTGGAGGAACCTCTTAGTGTAATAGCTCATTGGAATCGGAGGAATAGCACCACAGGATAGGATGATGAGAAGTGATTTTCAGTGGCCAGAGAAGCCATAAGGAGGTATAAATCACTTTTTAGAGGTAAAATGATTAATTAATTAATTAAAGTGATTTTATTAATTAATAATAAAATAAAGTAAAAGTCACTTGGAGAGACAAGGTGAACAGGGAGGATAAAAGAGAGATGGGGGCCTCTATTCTCTCATTATGTTCATTATCAGTTTGATATCTGGCTTCTTGCTAGTGAGCCCATGCACTTGGGGGTTTTGAGGGTTTTGACTTAACAAGCCCTAGAGATCAGATCGGTGGTGAAAGATCCCACCCCACCTAGTCCAAGCTTGGTCACGGAGGTGAAAGATCCCTCCCTCACCATTCTACATCAGTTCTATCTTAGTCACAGGTGGATCCTACAGCAGTTACAGGTTCACAGAGAGACAGGGCGCAGCTACAGGGGGTTTTCAGCAAGAAGGCGCACCACCTTGAGGAGAGTAGCTCGATCTGGAAAGAGGAGAAGGATTCTGGGAAAAGGGGCTTATGGGTATTCTTTGTATGGCCTAGGGCGCCTTCTTTAGCCTATTCCGGAGGGTTTTACTCTGTCATATTATTTATTGTAGCTTGGCACGAGCTGGAGAGGACGAGGGCGCACTGTAGATTGAGGAATTTGTCTTTTGGTGGGTCAATTCTTCATCATTCAGCCTAAGACTTTGCCAGGGGGTTTCACTTGGCCCGATCTATAGTTTGGCATCTTTCTTAGAGGATTTGGTGGCCATTTTCAAAGAGGTCAAATTCTTTGTTTGCTTCCAGATCTGCACCATTTTATATGAGGTCAGAGATCTATTATTAATAAATCAGATCTGAGGTATTTATGGCTATTTCTTGTGTTGTTGATCTTGCATCTCGTTGAGTACATTCCATTGCTATATATTCTTTGATTATTGGCTGCAAACACACATTAAACCATCATTATAAACCCTAGCGCAACTCATGAGACATAAATCTGCAAAGTGTTTGACGAAAAACCTCAACCAGAAAACACATAAAAATCAATGAAAAATTCAATGTTCTAATCAGATTGGGTTGGGAACATTACAACGGTATCAGAGCGTTGATCCTCCAAGCCAGTGGGGATTAGCACATGCAGAAACACAATGGAGATGGATACTAAGGACTTTGCTAGAGAGACTGTATGTTGTGAATGGGAATATTACGCCCTTAGTGAGAGATTTAGGGCTCAAGTAACACTCCAACAGTTTATATCCATAAAAAATCCTAGGTGGAGCAAAGATGAGGTTACATATTGGATCAACATAGCAGAGAAAAACAGAGCCAGAGCAGCTAGATGGAGGGAAGCACAGATTAACCCTACACCCATTAGATGTAGAGAACTTTGCTACAGTTGCAAAGAGCCTTGGGAGCCAGACCACAGATGCATGGGTAAAGGGAAGGTGCACATTGTTGAGGTGCACTATGACAGTGAGGACGAGGAGGTGTATGAGGATGCAGTGGTAGATGCTTATTTAGAGCAGTTCAATGATGCTAGTGACTCTTGCGCATTTGAGGGACAATTGGTTGGACAGGATGATAGCTCATGTTCTTTATCTTCCACATCAGGCAATGTTGAGGATTCAATACTTCAGCATAGTGGTGACACGTGTGAGGATTCACATATGTTAACGCTGAGACATGATGAGATTAGGAGGTCGGATGACCTACCCTTGGGTGTAGACATGGATTTCAGGGAGTCATGCGTAGAGGAGGATGAGCTTTCTATGATGATCGTGACACATTTGTCATCTTTTCAGACACCTATGATAGCCACGACACATGAGGATATCAGTGGCATCTATGATATGGCGGAGGAGCCTTGTGTAAGGATTGTACATCAGAGGCATATGGGTCTGCAGACTCAGGAGGAGAGACATGGCATGGAGACAGTGGACCTTACACATACCTACAAGTATGAGGAGAGTGAGTCACCTCTTTTGGAGACTCCATTGTTTGATCAGGTTGTGGAGACTAACAGTTTGATGGGACACTTACTTCCAGGACCAGTCTGCAGTGATGAGGATGCACTCCTTATTGGTCGGGATGACCATAGCACGTGTCTGGACACATCTGTATGGGATCCAGGCGCAGATGATAGTAGCAGGGTGAGTGCACAGGAGGATACAATTGCCCATACAGGATACAGTGTGATTTGGATGGGGGTAGTAGTTGGTGATGGTGTGCAGTGGCATACAGGAGGACCCAGTAGCACAGTGGACAGTGGGCAGTTCAGTGCCTTATCTTTTGTGGAGAGTGTTGTTGGGGATTCCAGGGTTGGCACTAGCAGTGAGGGGTGTGAGGTAGCACCTCAGCAGGATTGTGATCAAGAGTCACGATACCTGGCAAGACAGTTGAGAGTCAGTGAGGACATGATCATGGCAGCCACTAGGCGCATTGATGACACATGCATTGGTGGCAGATTATTGTTGGAGGGCATCGATGGCACATGATAGTTCAGATGGAGGATTTGCCATGGATGATTGTCATACTCTTAGGGAGAGGGTGACTATGATGAGGGTTGACTATCAGCAGTTGTTGATGGACAGAGATTACCTATTGGAAGTTGGCGATATGTGTCACAGGGCTCTGAGGGAGAAGGAGTTTGAGGTGGACCGACTCACTCATGAGTTGGTGAGCACCCGAGGATTCTTGAAAGGCACACAGACAGCCCTTCAAGAATCAGAGTCCAGATTGGAGGAGCTCCTTGAGGAGACTGGTCAGAGATACACCATATCTATCTCGGCAGAGAGTCAGATATGTTCCTCAGTTACATTGTTGGAGGATGTCCAGGTGTCACAGGGGCCACCATTCATGGGTAGTTCTGAGACAGTCAGTCATACACATACACATGAGGATTCCAAAGCCAGGGGCAATCAGGAGGACACTTTCATTTGTGTTCCAGGATTGGTTGATATCCACACAGAGGATGATCCGCCAATACACCTCGGACATATGATGATGAGAGAGATGTACAGTGGGATTCAGGAGGACGCATTGGATTGCAGGGAGGAGACACACTTAGTGGAGCATGGAGATTCCTCTCCTTTGCAGCAACACGTAGTTCTGGGAGATCACCTTCACATTAGCAGCAGTTATATGAGCGATGATGAAGGGAGAGTGATTGACCAACAGTTTGTGGAGTTATCTACTGTTGTACTCGATAGTTGGAGTTTAGACGATTATTCACCATGGGTGCCAGTGGATGAGCTTTTGGTCCAATCCTGGGAATTGACCAAAGCATATGATACTTTCCAATCCTACAGTCAGTTACAGATATTTCTCTTAGCTTTTCCCGATACTTTCGTCATGGACAACAGCATAGGGGGAGATAGACAGTGGCAAGGGACATGGAGAGTTGGTAGGTCGAGACCACCTGATAGGAGAGTCTTTATTGCACACAACAGCATAGGGGTGGATCATCAGAGACAGACAATTGAGACCTTGGGCGTGATGGTGAGCATCTTAGGCCATGGGACAACAGATATCTCAGAGGGCAACACAGATTCAGATTCTCATGGGGATGAGCATGGAGGGCTTCCGACAGTTATCAGTATGACACATGAGCAGTTAGTGGGGATTAGAAGTGATGAACTTCCAAGTTTGACATGGGATCCGGGAGTCCATTTGGTTAGTAGGTTGTTTCACCTTATGATGGCCCAGGTTGTGCCAGAGAGCAACATACTTCACTCTTGGATGATTTTGAAAGGGCTTGCAGGGGCTTATCCTATGAGGCGAGACAGGTTCTCCCTATTGATACTCATGATCAAGTATGGAGATGGTTGGGCAGATGTTGTTTCCACAGAGATACCTTTACAGGTTCAGCTTCTTGACAGCAGGTCCAATTTTCACAGATATTTCAGCATGAGGACCCAGGAGTGGGGTATCCAGTATGTATACTATGAGAAGACAGTGATGATCAGAGTAGTGCAGCGTCAACGTGGTGATCTTGGGTCGAGACTAGCATGGGACCCAAGGATTGCAGGGCTGAGCATTTCATTGACTGATGGAGGCGAGTGGATCCTTGCAGGGGGAAGTCACTTTGACTTTCCAGTGAGCTTCAGTATTGAGGGGAGCACGTCACTTGAGGGTGATTCATTGAGGTCTTGTAGTACCTCACTATGGCAGCAGCATGTGCAGTTGGTGGAGACCGTGTTGGTCTTGGTATGGACTTGGAGGATAGACTCATTCCAGGTTGAGGTCGTGTGTCATTTGCAGGAGACTCATGGTGTTGATATGTTACAGGATTATGCTTCACAGGGTATTGCAATTCACGTCCTGCTATGGGATCCAGGTGGTAGAGTGCATGATAGTTCAACTTTAGATGGAGCCTATTGTGTGTCCCACAGGTGGACATGGGACCCCGGTATTATATGTGGATTGATTCAGTTATTGCTTGAGGACAAGCAATATTCTAGCAGGGAGGACTGTAATGTCCCCACTTTGGGACATCATTATATTACATAGTGTTATGCTGACCAAGGTAGCCAGATGGGGGTGATAGCGAGTACAGGAGCTATTGATGGGTTTTATTGGGCCCGACTTGCATCGCTCATCTTATTTCATCATCATGATCCATTCCGCACAGCTTGGCTTTGGTTCCGTTGCATTCCAACGATTTTCGTAATTTTGAGTTATTATGGGCTATATGTTAATTGAATTCACTAAGAAGGTCATATTGGGCCTTGGAGGAACCTCTTAGTGTAATAGCTCATCGGAATCAGGAGGAATAGCACTACAGGATAGGATGATGAGAAGTGACTTTCAGTGGCCAGAGAAGCCATAAGGAGGGATAAATCACTTTTTAGAGGTAAAATGATTAATTAATTAATTAAAGTGATTTCATTAATTAATAATAAAATAAAGTTAAAGTCACTTGGAGAGACAAGGTGAACATGGAGGATAAAAGAGAGATAGGGGCCTCTATTCTCTCATTATGTTGATTATTATCAGTTTGATATTTGGCTTCTTGCTAGTGAGCCCATGCACTTGGGGGTTTTGAGGGTTTTGACTTAACAAACCCTAGAGATCAGCTCGGTGGTGAAAGATCCCACCCCACCTGGTCCAAGCTTGGTCACGGAGGTGAAAGATCCCTCCCTCACCATTCTACATCAATTCTATCTCAGTCACAGGTGGATCCTACAGCAGTTACAGGTTCAGAGAGATACCAGGCGCAGCTACAAGGGGTTTTCAGCAAGAGGGCGCACCACCTTGAGGAGAGTAGCTCGATCTGGAAAGAGGAGAAGGATTCTGGGAAAAGGGGCTTCTGGGTATTCTTTGTATGGCCTAGGGCGCCTTCTTTAGCCTATTCCAGAGGTTTTTACTCTGTCATATTATTTATTGGAGCTTGGCACGAGCTGGAGAGGAGGAGGGCGCACTGCAGATTGAGGAATCAGTGTTTTGGTGGGTCAATTCTTCATCATTCAGCCTGAGACTTTGCCAAGGGGTTTCACTTGGCCCGATCTACAGTTTGGCATCTTTCTCAGAAGATTTGGTGGCCATTTTCAGAGAGGCCGAATTCTTGGTTTGCTTCAGCCAGTGAGGGCGCATTGTGCTAGGGAGATCATCACATTTCAGCCGGGTTATGAGTTGGTTCATCTGGGTTTTTGGTCTATAGCTTGGAGAGGTTTTTGGAAGCCTGGATCTTCTTCTATCTTGTATCTTGGAGGCTTTATCAGCCCAACACTCTATTCCCTTATATGTATTCTAGATCTACACCATTTTGTATGAGGTCAGAGATCTATTATTAATAAATCAGATCTGAGGTATTTATGGCTACTTCTTGTGTTGTTGATCTTGCATCTCGTTGAGTACATTTCATTGCTATATATTCTTTGATTATTGGCTACAAACACACATTAAACCATCATTATAAACCCTAGTGCAACTCATGAGACATAAATCTGCGAAGTGTTTGACGAAACACCTCAACCAGAAAACACATAAAAATCAATGAAAAATTCAATGTTCCAATCAGATTGGGTTGGGAACATTACATTTTGACTGATTAATATATCACAGAAGCTTTTTGGGTTTTCTTTCCCTTGAGGGTTTCCCAGGATAAATACTTGTGTCTCTGTGAATGATTGTTCTTATGCTTCAGTTTATCTGCTAAAGTTTTAAAAGAACACTACTGTTATCTTATGTATCTGTTTATGCTTGAAAAATTAATAAGTATATGGGTAAGAAGTGGTCATCCCTATGGATTTTATTATACCAAGTTTAATAATTGCACTAGCTAGAAGAATGACCGAAAAACAATCCCTCAAACAAAGATTGGATGAATTAACAAAGCTTGATGAAGATATGTTTGTTGCAAGTTTTAATCAAATAGTAAAGAAGCATAAACAAAAAGCATTGCCCTATCAAAATATTAAAAACAAAACCTTAGAGCCTCGACAGGCACTCCTCTATGACAGTAAGTACTTGCACAATCTAGGGGAGCTGGAAATTAGATGGTTAGAACTTTTTTGAATCATTTATATATCAGAGAGCAGTGCTATGAAGCTGGCGACATTGGCCAAACATCCTCCAAAAAGACATGTAAAAAATAGCAAATTAAAACCATTTCATGTCACTTAGCAGACATGATAAGAAAAAGATAAGTGAGAAAGATATTGAATTTCCGTATGTTCAAGTTTTATTGTAGAGTTTGCTTTATGAATATATATCGAAGAGTATGACAATCTTTGCAGTCGAGAAGAGAAGCACATGAAGAAACCTAGAGAGCTAGTTTGTTTGAAGCTAAACAATTAAGTATGTTGCACCAACGATACAAGTGTCCGTTGCACTAGTGTCCTCTAAAGATGAAAAATGAACTTCACGTTATAGTTGTGCTAGGGGGAAATTAGCACCAAGAGATGGTTGGTGCTAGAAGTAAGTTGGCACTAGAAAGAAGTGTCGCACATGGGACATCTTCAATCTCCCTCGAGAGGAGGGTGGACATGGCCAAACAAATATTTGAGCTCAGGCCAAATGGATTGTGAGAGTGATTAGAAGGGACATTATTATACAATTGTGTATCGGGTTATTTATTACAGGACAGCCCCTAGCAAAGTCTGGTTTGCCACTATATTTAGACTATTGTGCATATGGGTATCCTTAAAGACCCTTTTGGACTTTGTAACATTGTTTGCAATGTTGAAAGTTTGAAACCATTAAAATTCCAAGTTCTAGGATGCTATGGAGGATTTAGCAAACCTGGCAGATGGTCTCCAAGAGTTGTCTTAGGACATTGAAGATTCCAAAAATGGATGGGACCTAGCTTCAAGACCTATTTGGAAATTTTCTAGGGATAAAAAGACAGCTTAGCCTTATCCATTTCTATTGAGGGTAAAGGTTTAAAAAAAAAAGCTTTCATGTGTAGGGGGATTTGTGGAATAAAAATTATGGCCATTGGCTTCCCTGGAGATCAATTTGTCATCCTCAAAGATTACAGGTCACCGATGAACCAACCTTCTTATCTTTATGTAAATTCATCCGAAACACCTCTTTGTGCAAATGATTTTAGAAGCTCCAAGGCCCATCTAGAAGGGTTGGAAGTGGTCCTTTGGGATGTCCTTTTTAGCTATCAAACCAGGGAGATTTATCTTAAGATTTGACCTTGCTTCTATGTCACTAATAGGCTAAACACAAGATGGGATGTTCTAGATAGTGAGGCCAGGTGGACATGAAGGTACAAGCACATCTAGAAAGCTCATTTTTCATTTAAGTCTAGAATGATTGGTTGCTTGGCTCTCAAAAATGTTCCTTTAATCAAGGGTGGACTCCATCACTTTCTATTCACTAATGGATGCAATATGACTTTCCAAAATCTTGAAACAATTAAGCACCATTTGTGGGCACGTAAGGTACCCCAAAGATCCCAGGAGTGGACAGCAGTTGAGTACTCCCACACATTTTGTTTCCCCCCTTTCGATGGAGAGGGATCATGTTTGCAGACAAGTGGATGATTAGACAAGCGTGAAAGAGTATATGGGACACCATACAACCAACAAGCATCTCCTTCCTGTGGAAAAGGTATTGACAGACAACCTTTAATGAAGACGTTGCTATGCTTCACTAGGGTGAATTGTCAGCTTACATATAATATTGGCCATTCAATCTCATACTAGGATAGGAATTAATAGAAAAGAGTCAGAAACTCTTGCAAGGATGCCAAAGAAAACATGTTAAGCCTGTTATCCCCGATATCTAGGGATAACGAGGAGATCATGTCTCGAGGCCCACAGGTCCTAGACATGAGGTACCGAGAGCAGGATTGACCTGAGCATGGCCCTGGAGGGCCCATCCTTTTTATTCTTCACCAGATTTGTCCTGTCAGCAGCAGCGGCTTCCATCACCATCGGCTTGGACTTGCATCGGAGAAGACTCTTGCTCCATGAGGTAATTGGTCCAAGGTATCATGGTATGTGTCATGTTTGATCGTTATAACCTTCTTATATATGCATTAGGTTCCTTTCATTTCTGTTGACTGTTTGGATCTTACACTAATCCACTTGACCATTGTTGGGGTGATTGATGGGGTGACTTAGCAAGCTTGTATTCATGGGTTTTGGTTAGCCACCAAGGGGGATTTGCAGAGCCATCGTCCGCTCCCACCATTCTATCATTTTTCATCTTATCTCGCGCACATCTATCCCATTCCCCTAGTCTGGCCATTAGGATGACCTTTTGAGGGTTACACTTTGTCTTGTGGGAAGACGGGGCTAAAGGCCCAGGGGGTAAAAGCAGCTGGTAAAAGATAAAAGCCATAAGAAATGAAACCTAGAGATGCTTCGCCCAGGGGATCCCCGAGAAGGCAGTAAAGGGCCTCTCGATAAGAAACTAAAGGGACCCTAAGAAAAA
>ML815724.1:157367-174166 GCA_009831015.1 Picea engelmannii
TAAAAACGTTGTGGCTTGGTCATCTAGCAATAGACATTGAAGTGTTGATTATTTTCATTGGCTAATTTGCAAAACGTCCACCTCTTTGCCTATCAAACTAACCCTAGAACTAGGCTGACGTCACCTCTAGTATAGTGACGCAGGACTCTTGTATTGAATGAGCAAGTGATGATATTTTATGATAATTTAAAGATTGATCATATACTTTGAATGATATATCATCTCCAGTGTTTATTGACAAGTAATATTACAAGTCATAGTCATTTTTTTTTGCAATCATTGACTTCGTCAATAATTACTGCTATTTATGCTCATGTATATTAATTGTTGATAGTCATTAATTCATGAAGTACTAACCACTGTTGCACATTTTAGTTTTATTCTTGCCTTGTCTCGTAAGCAGGTGCCTATTCTGTGGAATACCTTCATCTTGACTATCTTCTTGGCGGTAATCTGTGAAAGGGAAAATTACCTTGATCATTTAAACCTTAGCCTTTCAAAACCCCAGATTGCCAGGGACGTCTCCCTTGGGATTAGCCCCCCTAAATAGAAAGAATCCCCCATCGAGGTGACAGTGGGTGGGGAAGCTCCTGTTACGCCAGTTTGATCCTTACCTTGCAGCTACCTGACCTAGACTACAAACTGAGCGACAACAAAGCCTTCTTGCCAAAGTAGGGATGGGAAGCTCACATGTCTTTGTTGTGACCCAATAATGTAAGACTGTATCACATATTTCTTTTTGTGCATTAATGAATTATATAATGCATTTTTTCCAAAAAGAAAACACACATTGCTTGGCATTGGAACAAAAACTACCACACAAAAGCAATCTACAACTTACCTAGTTGTTAAGACAGGAAACTTGCCTTCATAAGCCAAGTTAATTATCCCCAAGGAATGGGACACCCCTCTACCTACCTTTTGCTAAGCATTACCAAAAGGGAATGAGTAAGTATTTTTACTGATCTCTTTTAAAAGCATAAGCAATGCCAACATAATGCTACCAAACTCTTAAGAAGCAGCCTCAAGAATCCACGACTGAATTTTAAAGATGATCCTTTTACCTCATAGATGCTAAAGCATATGGAAGTATCTTCATTGCTAGTACAAACAACAATTGGAACAACTCAGACATATGCTTGTTACTTCTTCGCTAATAAGAACTCGTTTTCCAATCAAGATGTTAGGGTAATGGATGGGGTTCGAAGGAATTCCCTAAGCCTTGGTCAAATAATCTTTATACAAAACGTCCTAAGAAATTGGCATGGAAGTTGGTCATTGCTACCCAATGTAGCCTTGAACACTCATTTTTGTTACCATTGACCAACCTTTAAACTCCAAAAATCACTTAACAATGTGCATCTATATCATTACATTTTATTAGACTAAGAAATGGGGTTTATCCAGTGATAAGCAACTAGTAAGCGCCAACTTCCGGTCTGTCACATGGAACATTATGTTACAGTCCAGAATAGGAAGGTTCTTATAAAGACAAAATCAATCTTGTGCATTAAATGATAGCCAAAATTCATTTAAAAAAAATATTTTGATGAGAAAAGTAGGCTAGCTCAAATCTAGAAGTAAGATATTAGCCTACATACAGCAAACCCACATGATATGGGGCCACGATAAACTTTCACATAGGAAATAGTAGATTCCCAAGATGACCTTAGCAAGTATTACTTTAGTATATATAAAGCTCAATTAGGTATCATTTTCCTCATCATCACATATCTTTTCTCCTCGTTTATTGTGCATTTCTTCTCTTTCATTCCTAGAGAAACATAGAAATCGCTAGTGTTTTCAACCTTGATTTTGAACAATCGTAACTTTGCAATGAAGCAGATGTATGTTACATAACCCATGTTTTGGGACTTTGACGAAAATATCATATTATCATGCACTTGTGCAAACAAAAACCGATTCTGGTTTCTCTATTACAAGGTACAATATTTTGCACCTTGCTGAAGTACTGCGTCTCTATATTCTACTCTTGGAAATAGAATAATTCTACATGTTTCAGGCGAATTTCCGAAGGGGGCAATTTACACACGACCAACCCCTTGTTCTCCCTTTGGTGGAGTTCCTCCCCCTCTATTAATGACGAATGGCTTAAAACTGTATCAAATAAGCGCCGCCTTTCCCTGTTAAACGGTTAATTTTCTTCCCTAAAAAAATTACGGGTGATAAATATTCTTCGACCTTTCAAATCGAATGGACCCTGCATGCTATGAATGGTGTAAATGCTAAATAATCACCCACCCACCTGCTGTGTCATTTATTGCTTTACTTTTGAAAAAAAAAAAAAAATTTAAAACCATGGGAATCAGTAACTCAATGGAGTGATCTGGGCTAGGCCCCAGATCAAGCTAACTTGCTGCCACTATAACCCAAGAGTATATTCAGCCTACAAGCCAGACATACCAATAACTTGTGACTTAGCAAGGATCGAGGCTTTCCGAAGCATACCGAAGTGAACCTCTATTCCAGAGGCGTCTACCCTTCTAGCTTTATCACAACGAGACAACATATCCTTCGTGAAAATTGAACCTAAGTAGAGAGGATAACAAATGCATCATCAATTTTAACTTCTTTATTGAAAAGTACAATATTTTGCACCTTGCTAAAGTACTTCATCTCTACATTCTACTCATGGAAATACAATAATTCTACATGTGTGCATTTATTATTCTCCTTTGTAAGGAAAGGAGGATTGATTTCATAAATGCATCATCAAGAGCCTTAGAATTAATACTAACTCCACTTCACACTGATTACAGTATTATTATGCTTATTGTTCTCCTTTGTAAGGAAAAGGAAATGAGGATTGATTTCATAAATGCATCATCAAGAGTCTTAGATTTGGCCTTAGATTTAATACCAGCTCTACTCCGCACTGATTATAGTGTTCTTAATGTTGTGTTGGGATAGAAAAACTTTTCAATGGGCCTCACTTTCCATCACCATCACACGACTTCTCTCGTTTAGTGTGCACTCTCGTTAATTTTCTGGAGAAATCTGGATTGAGATTGATTGAAGTCCTGGATGACTTCTCTCGTTTAGTGTGCACTTCTCGTTAATTTTCTGGAGAAATCTGGATTAAGATTGATTAAAGTCCTGGATGATGTGGATCACTGACTTCATATAAATCTTTTCGTTATTAATAAATATTTTTTCATTAAAAAGAAGAAAAGCAAGGTTAAACCCGAGAAAAATCCCTATGATTTTCATCTCCATGGAAGCAAAAATGAGTAACATTGTGTACAAAGTAAAAAATTCACAACTTGGGGATAAAATTGTTTCCATCAAAAACTGATTAGAACATTACAAGACTGCGTTTGAGCTCTCAATTTGTTTGGGGACATTCCCATAGTGTTTTGAACAGCTTGAGGGGGGAAGTTCCCTGTGACTCAACTAATCTTCACAAGCTAATTGCAGAAAACCTAGACAAGCCAAAAGTGGATGCAAAACAACGGTTGAAACTCACCATAGCGCTCGCTCTCTCTCTCGAATCATCCAGATCCAAACTACAAACTACGTTTCTGAAGAAATGCAATTGAAATATGCTCCAATAATTAAAAAACCAACTTAAAAAATAGTCATAATGATCTCTTGCGGACACACAGAAGACTACTGCCGAGCCAGATAGGCACTATTTAAATTTGTATCAACAAATTTCAATGCCAAATTCTATTGTCCAAAGCTTCTAATTTTATGGTCCAATGAAAATTACTGTGAACATACCTGTTGAAGATGGATCGAGTCCCAGTTGGATTTTTCCGAATTTGCTCTATGCTGGAGCTGGCAATACAATATAGTGATTTGACTATAAGCCAAGCTCCTTCCAACTTAATTTTCCTTAAACTGATGACAAGGGCATGGATGGATTCGTTGTCAGAGTAAAAATGAGGAATAGTCAGAATTCAACTTCGGCCACGGTTGAGAGCACTTGCCAAATAAAAGAATTCAGAATTATGTGTGTGGTTGTATTTCATCAGTTAGTCGATCAGTCAAACTGTTTTCAGAATCATGCTATTTGCTTACGCGTGTTTAAGCCATCGTACGTTGAGAGGAAAAAGGCCTATGATTAAAAGTTGTTTGTAAAGGGGTGAATCTCTCTGCATTTTGGACACTTGTCGATAGTCTTTCCTCTTATATATACCCCAAACTCTCTTGGCTTGTGTTTTGTTTGAGGGCCAGCTATCACAAAGGGAACTTGGCCCAGCAGAAAAGAGGAAGGATACTTGATAGGACTCCAAATTGGAGAGATTCGCGCCTTTCCAAGCAATTTTTTATGATAGGCCGCACGCGTAATATTAGAAAGGGGGTAAATTTAATTTAGATATTGATATTCCATGTTGTCAATGTCATAATTGACTTACTCGTAATAGAAAGGGAATAAATTTAATTTATTTTACTTTAGATACTAATGATCCATCCATTGTCACTGTCAAAATTGACTTATGGAACTGTGAGAGGTGCAATGTAAGGAAAATAAGGGGAGCGATATATTAAAGGTAATTAAATTGATTTAATTTAATTTATATATTAATATTTCATCAATGACAAAATTGACTTACGGTAATAAGAAGTAAAATGCAAAGAAAATGAGTGTAAAAATACATTTCATAATATCAAAATGAATTTATGGGATAGTGAGAGAAAATAATGAGAGTGTAAACATACATTTCAAAAGAATATATAAAATAAATAAATAAACCTTCCATAAGAAGGATAAAGTATTTGTAAAGAGCCAATTAGATAAGTTCCAGAACAATGAGGAAGCTCATGAAGAAAAAGGTATCATAATGGAGTGTATTGCTTTAGAGAGGCACTTCCAATACTCAAAGTTGAAAATAAGTGTGTGATTATCACATGATAAAGAGATTCATTAGGTATGTGTTACCTCATAGGTTTACCATGTGAGCTAGGAAGCTAGTCATGAGACCTCTTTTTACTGGTAGAAGGAAGTGATCAATCTCTTGCTTGACCCATTAGGAGACTTGCCTCTGGAAAATTGATGATGAAGGTCGAACATCTCACAAAGGAAGAGGACTAAGCATCTCTAGTCCTCATAAGCCATACAATAGAGAGCCAAGTGAAACCGTAAAGAGACAATAAAATTGTCCTCTGATCTCATAGAAGAGATAGCATCTAAAAACAAAGTGGTCCTCAGTCTTGGGCTCTAAGGAGAAAAACTGGCAAATATGGAACTCCTGAGGAATATGGTAGTCTATGTCGAGTGAAAATGGGGGAGCAAACTCAGAGTTGAGCAAGAGGAACTCTCAAGGCTAGATAGGCACTAGAGTCTAACGTATAAAGAAGGTCAAATGAATCGATCACTAATATGGATATATACATCTGTGTAGTGCTGAAGTTTGAAGATAACAACTCTCTAGTCTCGAGCCATGTGGATCGAAGATAGGCTTTGTAGATCTCAAAATGAATGCCTTTGTTGATCTCTCCCTTGGAGAGATCAAGGGCATCCAAAGCAAAACTAAGTGGGGGTGGTGTCTCGATATCAAAGTTGAAGCACTAAAGTAATGAGGAGGCTCTCGCATACCAACAAGAATGAACCCCATGCCTTGCCAACTCCATAGAAGAACTAAGAGAAAGATTAAGGATACATAAGATGACCACTCTAGAAGTTGCATATCTATCTAAGTCTACATATCCTTGTCATTGTAATGTTCCCGAGTTGTTCTTTACTTGGAAACTTAGGTTTTATGCTGAGTTTTTTAAGTTTTTGTTTGTTGTTTTATAGTTTTGCCTTCAAGGCTTGCGTTATGGATCTTATGTGGAGTTTACAGTGTGCAAGGAAAAAGAATACAACAAATAATACATCCAATGACAAGATACAAGAGAGATAACACAATATCAAATCAACAACTTCAGATCTGACCTTTATTTAGATAGTAGAATATATTGATACAATAGATCTGCAAATCTGGAATAGAATAACTGAGATATAGCAACCTAGCTGGTGATAACCCTCAAATATGGTAGAGAAGAGAATATACAAGCCGTCAAAGGAAAACCAATCTCTGGTAGGAAGATATGAGATTAATGTATTTCCCTCTGATAGCTGGAATGCCTCTCCTTCGCTGAGTTGCGCACTTCTTTGTGGTTGTAGATCACCAAGATTTCGGCCTCCCTCCTCTTGACCTCTGAAACCCTCCAAAACTAGTAGAATAGTAGATCGGGGGATTACAAACCCCTGGGAAAAGTCTCAAGTTGAATGGAGGTGTTATGCCACCCCAAATGAAGGAATCTCTCTGATGTAGTGTGCCCTCCTCCTCTAGAAATCGTGCCAAGCTCCAAATAAATCATATATTGAAGAAAGCTCCTAAAAAATGGCATAGGAAAGGTTCCCAAGGCCTATCAATCAGATCCCAATGGGTCTTCGCCACCAAAACCCCTTCCTCTCTCCAGATCAAATATCTCTCCTTCAACCAGTGCGCCCTCCTGCTGGAAAACCCCAGAAACTGCACATTCCTTCTTCCTTCACTGACTGAGAAACCTATAGTTGTTGTAGAATGGTGGGGGAGGAATATTGCACCTCTGTGACCAAGTTTGGACCGGGATAGGTGGGATATTTCACCAACGACCTGATCTTTAGGGTTTGTTATCCCAAAACCCTGAAAACGTCTTTGGCTCTAGAGCTCAAGATGCAAAAGTAATAATATCCAGAATAATGAGTGAGGTGCCCTCTTTTTCTTTTTATACCCCTGTTTTATTTCTCTGTTGAGTTAGTTGACCACTTCCTAAGGTTAACTCTTTATTTTTCCTCATGTGGTCTTTTCCTCCACTTACTTTACCTTTTCTCCCCAAAGTCACTTTTAAATTATAACATTGTGCTTAGGTGAATATTTTGGGGTTTCTTAGTCCCCATGACTCATGAGACTATAGTCTAGTGGGGACAACTAGACTACTAAGTCTCTCATAACCTCTTATCAAGAGGTGGGGGACATTACAGTGTCCCCTACTGGAAATTGCTTGCCCACAAGCAATTTTGACCCTGCCTTCTGAAGACCCTGTTCATTTTCCCAAGTAGCATATTCTATAGGTAAGTTCTTCCATTTGATCAAGTATTCCATGATGTTCATTTTCCTTAGCCTCTTCTCCCTTACTTCTAACACTTCCTCTAGTATCAGTATCAACTGTCCCTCCTCATCCAAGGGAGGTAGTTCCTCAATAGAAATGTTGTGTTTCCCTATGGCTCTTTTTAAACAAGATACATGAAAGACATTGTGTATCTTGCTTCCTGGGGGTAGATCAAGCTCATATGCCACGACCCCTACCTTTATTTTTACCTTGTATGGACCAAAGAAGAGAGGTTGGAGATTTTCCGCGCCATTTCTCTTAATAGATGCTTGTCTGCAAGGTTGGAGCCTCAAGTATACCAGGTTACCAACCTAAAATGTGTGCTCCACTCTATGTTTATCTACTTGTACCTTTTACTGATTTTGTGCCCTTTGCAAGTGATCTTTAAGCTCTTTGGGTATATCCTGGCTCTGTTGGATCCAATCCTGTACCATAGGAGCTCTATTGTCACTGAAGACAATCTCCACAAAGGTGAGTGGATCATAACTGTATAAGGCCCTGAAAGATTACATACCAATAGACATGTGGTAGGTGGTGTTGTAACAATACTCACCTAAATGTAGCCACTTAACCCATGCCTTATGTTGCTCTAAAACATAATTCTGAAGGTAGCCTTCAACCCACTTGTTGACTATCTCGGTCTTGCCATCAGTTTGAGGGTGATCGCTAGTATTGGGGGTCAAGGTCGTACCTACCAACCTGAATAACTCATGCCAAAAGGGGCTCATGAACCTATTGTCCCTGTCACTCACTATGGTTTTGGGTAAACCATGCAACCTGAAGATCTCTCTGAAGAACAAATCTGTAACCTGTGAAGCACTATAATCTGTGGCAATGGCTAAGAAATGGGAAAATTTGGTTAATCTATCGACAACCACAAATATGCAATCCATGCCCTGGACCTTAGGCAACCCCATCATGAAATCCATCGATATAATTTCCCATTTATGCTATGGAATAGGGAGTGGTTGCAATAAACATGTTGGATGAGTGTGTTCATCTTTGTTCTCCTGAAAAGTGGAGCATTCCTTGATATGGCGTATGACATCCTCTTTCATGCCCTTCCATGCGAATCTTTCCCTTACCTGCCTGTATGTTTTGACAAACCCCTAATGCCCTGCCAATGGTGAATCATGACATGCTTGTAATACTCGTGTTTTGAATGTTGACTCGGGAACCAAGAAGATCGGCCCCTGTAGTATATGATGTCATCCTCAATCCTGAATTTATCATCATGTACCTGCCCATCCATCAACTCACAAGAAAACCTGCTTTTTGAATATTCCACCAAAAGATGCACCTTCCAATCAACTGAAATATCTGTCATGGAATAAACTGAAGGTATTTTGGATAAAGCATCAGCCACCACATTATTTTTCCCCTTGACAAATTCAATGTCAAAGTCATAGGCTTGGATCTTGCTAACCCATTTTTGTTGTCTTTCATTTAGGTCCTTTTGGTCCAAAAAGTACTTGAGGCTATTGTGATATGTCCTCGCAACAAATTTTTCCCCAACTAAGTATTGTCTAAATTTAGCCAATGCATGCATAATGGCTAACATCTCTTTGTCATAAATGGTGTATTAAAGTTCAAGACCCCTCAGTTTTCGGCTCTCATAGGAAATGGGGTGCCTATTCTGCATAAGTATTGCTCCAATGCCCTCACCCGAGGCATCACACTCCAATATGGAAGGCTGTGAGAAATCTGGTAAATAAAGGATCAGACAAGTGCTCATTGCCTTCTTCATTTTGTCAAAAGTCATTTGTGCCTCTTGATTCCATTTAAATGTGCCCTTTCTGGTCAAATCTTTCAAGGGTGCGCAAAGTTGGGAGAAGCCTTAGACAAACCTCCTGTAGTAACAACAAATTCCAAGGAATACTTTCAACTTAGTAAGAGTCTTGGGTGTTGGCCAGTCAAGTATGTCTTGTATCTTTTCTTGGTGCACTTGTACTCCTTTCACTCCAATGATATGTCCCAAATAAAGAACTTATGTCATCCCAAATTCACATTTGGATTTTTTAGCGTATAAATATTGTCCCTCCACGATACTCAAAATTTGATCTACATGTTGAAGATGATCCTCCCAAGTTTTGTTATAAATCAGCAAATCATCAAAGAAGACTAAGAGGAACTTCCTTGATTGTGTGTTGAAGACATGATTCATGCAAGATTGGAAGGTGGTTGGTGCATTAGTTAGCCCAAATGGTATAACCAAAAATTCATAGTGACCATAATGACATCCAAAGGTTGTTTTGGGCACATCTTTCTCCCCCATTTTGATCCGATGATAGCTAGAGCGCAAGTCTATTCTGGTGAAGTAGACAACACCATGAAGCTCATCCAATAGCTCACCTATCCTAAGGATGGGGTACCTGTTCTTAATAGTCTTTTTGTTCAATGCCCTGTAGTCAATGCACATGCACATAGTCCTATCTTTCTTCTTTACCAATACCATTGAAGATGCAAAAGGACTAGAACTTGGTCTAATGTGGCCAATGTCCAAGAGTTCTTTGATAGCCTTTTCAATTTCGTCCTTATACTTTTTTGGGTGTCTATAAGGAGTAGTAATGATAAGTTTTTCCCCTTCTTCCAATTCTATAATATGATCAAACCCCCTATCTAGTGGTGCTCCTGGAGGAATAGGTTCAAAAACCCTGATGTGACTGTCAATGATTTTTTGAATGTCTTGAGAGTAATGAGGATGCCCTTTCTTATTCACTTGAACTGATATTCTACATTCGATTGCATATACAATGTCTTCTCTCCTAAAAATGGCCTCCATGCGCTTTGTTGTCACCACTCTAGGTGTATTACCTGTCATCCCTCTGAGTATCACCTTTTTTCCATTCTCTTCAATGAATGACGTCTCCATGGTTTTGTAGTTGGTAGTGATAGGTCCCAAGGTACTAAGCCACTGAACTCCCAAGATGATGTTAGTACCTAGTAGGTCCATCACATAAAAATCATGTGCAAAGTCATGCCTTCCCAAAGTAAGTTTCATCCCTGGAATATACTTGTCACAAGCCATGGTGCACCCCCTGCTACCTCCACACAAAATCCTTCAAACTCAATTGTAGGTATATGCCTTCTTTTTAGTAAGGTCGAATCAATGAAGTTGTGTGAAGCTCCCCCATCAATGAGTACTGAAACCTTTTGTCCCTGAAGCACTCCTCTCATCATGAAGGTGTTCAATTTAGGCACCCCAGTGATGGAGGCTATTGTAACCTTCTTGTCTACTGCAAGGCCGAAACCTGCTTCTTCTTCTTCTTCATTCTCTGTAGAGTCCATTCTAGGTGGATTTGCTTCCATGTTCTGGATGTGGCCGAAATCTTCTTCCTCATCATCATCATAAATCACTTCAAATATAATGAGCCTTGCCCTTACCCATTCATTTGTGTCATGGATCCCAAGGTTCCTTTCATGCGAAGCAAAGTTGCTTCCTCCTCAATTCCCTCCTAATAGCCTCATCTATCCTCCTTTTCCTCAGTCAACTCCCCTTTGATCTCTTCCCCCTTGGTTTATGGGTGGTCTAGGGGAAAATTTGGTTGTTGTTGCTGATCCCATCAAGTCCCCAATCCTCCATATGGCCTCATGTAAGTTGGAAGGCTTAAAATCCTTGACCCAAACCCATAGGGGTTCCATCAACCCCTTAGTAAAGAGCATCATCAATCTCACTTGAAACACATCTGGCACCATTACGGATACCCTCTGAAACTCCTCTATATAGATCTCTGGTGACCCAGTTTGCCTGAGTTGTGTGAGCTCCTTGAAATGTAGCTTTGGATCTCCCTGGTCAAACCTGTCAATAAGTCTTTGAGTGAACTCTGTGTAAGCAATAATCTGGTTATGACCCAAGGTAGTCAAACCATCATACCACCAGTCATGAGCTTTGTCTTCCAATTAAATGGTGGCAAACTTGATAGCATCCATCTCCCTCATGGGGTTAAGATGTAAATAGGTATCTAACTTATGCACCCAAGCTTACGCAGTCACCTTGGAAGATCCATCAAAGTATGGAATCTCCATCTTACCTACCTTGCGTTCCAACTCATTGTTGTTCCTGTGATAGTTTTTGGGTTTACCTCTGAACTTGATACCACAATATTGGTCATGTTATCGCACAATATGTACTTGCCCAAAGCCCAAGGCAAGTAAGGGAGATTGGCGTAACAAACAAGATATATTATCACTGTCACCTTAATAGAAAATCCCCACTTTTTAGGGATAGGCAGGGTCTACCCCAAGGGAGGCATCCCCGATAACTCAAAGGGCTAGAAAATTAGGGTTATGGTCAAGATATATTCCCCCCTCTCACTGGTTATTAAAGTCACTAAGTTCGTGTCTAAAAGATGAGGTTAATGAAGTGCTTGATGTACCTACCCAGAACAAGACAATATAGCATGCATATACAATAATTCCAAGTACAAATATGATAATAACACCTCAATAGACAATGGACAGTGAAAATAAGTGCTAGTTGATATAAAATTGCTGCAGTTAATAATTTTACAACAACAATTAATAAATTGTAACAACTGCAATAAAAGCTCTTCAGAATTGCTTGAAAAGACATTGAAAAGATAACATTTACTAAGCATAATGATAATCAAATGTCATAAGAAACTTCTGAAGTGTTTAGCTAGGATTCAAAGTCAATTATGCAGAAAATTTGTTGCAGCTAGATGGTTATAGCAAACATTTATAACAACAAGAAGAAAGTTAGCGATCTAGGCTAAATTAGTGTTAGATTTAATTAGTAATAGCTTAAGAGAATAGTGTTTGAGTGTTTTATCAACCTTCCAACAAAAGAGAGACAAGAGACTAGTGCCTTTAGGGTTTATGGAGTCAATTATATCAACACATTATCTTGGAGAGACAACAATGATTATACTTGTCTAAAATATAACAAGGTGGAAGCTTGAGAAGTAGTACCTTAAGTTCTCAAGCACCAAGCCTCAAAGAGAAGGTTTGACTAGGGTGTAGGCACTTCTAGGCCTTAGTGATTTCTCCTATCCTTAAGACTCTTGAGAAATATTTAATGCAATAAGAACTAGACAAAGCTTCTAAAGTCCTAGCACTTTAGGGCTCTAGAAGTTTGTCTAGACAAGATCTTCTTAAGAAAAACTAGCAAACTAAAGAGCAAGAAAGAAGCACCTTATGTTTCTTACTCCTAGGGTTTCAAGAAAGCAATTTCATAATCTTACATATGAACAAGTAAACATACCATAGACATTTATCATGAAATGAAAATTGCAAATTTACTTACTTCACCAAGAATAACCAAGCACAAAAACCCTAGATTTGTCAAAATTTCACCAAGAAATGATCCAAAATGCATCCAAAATAGCCTCTAAGCAAGCGTGCCTTGGTAATTTCAGCCAATAACCCCTTTAGGGCGAAAATTCCAGTCCTCCCTCTTGTGAGAGGTGAGTTGTGATGTAAAAATGAGAGCACTTTATGTTTATTTATACAAAATTTTGACCTTTAATTAATTTTCAGATCAAAATAAGGTCGACCTGGCCAATTTACAATAAAATTCAATTTTGACATAATAAAAATGAATTAGCATCTAAAGACACCTCCAAGGGTGACGTCATGCCCTTCTAGGGTGACGTTGAGGCCTAAAGGTGGAACGTTGAGCCTAAAATGTAGGGTGCTTGACCTCCAAAGGCCCCAGATGATGCCCACACGTGCCACCAGGCTCATAAATGCCTCCAAAACGAAAACCCTAGTTCTGGATGACATCTAGGGTCATGATGGTGACATCCAGGGCCCTCAAGGGCCAATGGCCATGTGGAAGAGGAAGGTCCCCCTAGGTCTAGGTCTGCTAGGGTGCCTCCAAAAGCAACGTCCTTCTTTTTCCTGGTGCAAATCTTCAATTTCTTCTTATCCCTGGTTGGGGTTGCAACATCCATCTGTGGGCTTTAAGCTCCCATGAAGGTCTGAGCTAATCATTCCCTCACATGTACCTGTCCATCGGCAAGGCCCTGTAGCAACAACAAGTATGCCCTCCAAGGGTTCATAATTCATAGGGATCATAACATGTAAATCACATCCAATAATTAAATTACCCAAATATGTGCATCAAACCCCCTTTAACCGAGACAAATGCTCAAAGACTTTATGCAATTTGACAAGTTAGGTTTGGAGAAGGTCTCAAGGTGTCTTGTCGGACTGACCTCTCTTAAGTTTGGGGTGTTTCCCAGGTGGGATCTAATCCAAGTCATGTAAAAGTATGAGGTGGTATGGGTAAGTGTTTGGGCATGGGGTGTATGTAATAACATGGAAATGTAAAGTCTTACCTGTGGGTGCTTTTGTAGAGGGCGAGTTGCACCTTGTCATAAATGCAATTGTTTCATAGCCCATTCATTTCCTTTTATTCTTAGCTTTATTTCTTTTGATCTTTTTCTTTTGTGCTTCAAGGGAATCGTTGAGGGCCACTATCTTGGCTTGATGACAAGAGGTGACAACGTTATCCACAAACATTTCATGGAAACGAGAATGTTGGCACTTGATGAGACCCCCTTTCTCTCGGCTATGCCATCAAGAGCCACTACCCTGGTTTGGTGACCAGATAGGTGGTAGTGTCATACCACTACATGCCCATGGTCATAATAGGCCAGCTCGTGATGAGACCTCATATCCATCAACTAGTACCTTGAGTGTTTATGTATCTTATGGGTCCCCTTTTCTTACTGAGAAGTTTTTCACTGCTTTCTTGGGGATCCCTGGGCGAAGCATATCAAAGGTTTCAACATTATCTTTTAACTCTTGCTAGCTACTTTTACCCTCTGGGCCTTTAGCCTCTTCTTCCCATAAGGTAACGTACAACCCTTCCTAGCGTAACCAATCCCAGTGTCCATACAGGGATAGGGGAGATGGAAGGAATAAATATGGAAAGTGGTAAGCATGGAGGGAATAGACAATGACTTTTCACAGACCCACCCAATAGCAACCCATCCTAAAGGGAAACCAACTTACTAGGGCATCGTGTTACCCTTCTAGGTATAAATGAGGCAAAGAGAATAATTTCCAAGCAAACATCATGAAATGAAGAAGGATTCAATACAACATATTCAAGTGCTTAAAAAATCAGAGTGATACATACCATGATACCCATACTCATTACCTCATGGAGCAAGACCAACCGCTACTTCAAGACCAGGATGGTGGGATGGATACTGTTGTTGGTGATAAGTGGATTGCACTGATGAAAAGAGGGGCCCTCCGGGGCCATGCTCAAGTCGTCTGGCTCTCGGTACTCCATGTCTAGGACCCGTGGGCCTCGAGATGTGATCTCCTTAGTTATCCCTAGGCTAGGGGATAACAGGTCCAATGTGACCTGTCTCTTGAATCCTGCACTCAATGTTACATATTCCCTGGCATATTCCTCAAATTTGTCTTCTATTTCATTGAAGTAGTTATCTTGTGGCTGGTCATCCAAGAATGTAGGCATATAGGGTCTAGGGGTAACTCTACTATGTGTTGGCCCCCTGGAAGTCCCCCCTCTAAAGCTCTATCCCTTTGTATGGTAGTGAAGATCTTGCTCATGATAATGTCTAGTTCCCCCATGAGAACCACTGGCTTCTCTGTTTGCATCGATGTTTGGACCATTCCCCCCATGGGTCATCTGCATCAGGAGTTGCGCAATCTTGTCCTGGCTAACATTTAATTTTTCCAAGGTACCCTTCATTTCAATCTGTCCCCTACGCATTGTCTCTCGGGTTTCTTGTAGATGGTGTTGAAGTGTATACTGGGTATTGTCTATGGAGCTATTCAAATCCTTTGCTATACTTGTTAAAACACGTGGCTCATTGTCATCACCTAATCCTTCCATATCAGTCTCTAGTTCACTTGTTTTTTTTCCGTGCCTTCCCATATAGATACCATTGAACTTCTGCATGCACTAATCCCCACAAGTTGGGAGGATTTAACGCTCTGATACCACTGTAATGTTCTAATCCGAAAAGATCTTTTAAAAACTATGGTTGAGTTTTTAAAACATGAGTTCATTAACCATTTAGGAAGTTGACAAAAGAGGAAGAATTAATGAGGAAACATGGCAACCATAATAAAATATACAGATTTGGAAATAAGCATAAGAATCAACAAACCATAATAGAAAAAGTTGTTAACGAAGTTCGGTAATATTGCCTACGTCTTCAGGCCTTTGTCTTAGTGGCTGAGGCTTTCTGCGCCTTCCCATATAGACACCATTGAACTTCTGCATGCACTAATCCCCACAAGTTGGGAGGATTTAACGCTCTGATACCACTGTAATGTTCTAATCCGAAAAGATCTTTTTAAAACTATGGTTGAGTTTTTAAAACACGAGTTCATTAACCATTTAGGAAGTTGATGAAAGAGGAAGAATTAATGAGGAAACATGGCAACCATAATAAAATATATAGATTTGGAAATAAGCACAAGAATCAACAAACCATAATAGAAAAAGTTGTTAACAGAGTTCGGTAATATTGCCTACGTCTTTGGGCCTTTGTCTTAGTGGCTGAGGCTTTCTTATTTCTCTTCAAAGCTTCAAAAGTACATCATAAAAATTCCAAATGGATTACAAACTGATATGGCTGTGTTATGCTAGATCTAAAGAACCCAACACAACTGATGACACTGAAAATGGATGAACGAAGCTCTCGGAAATGGCCCCCAAAGTTGTTCTCCTCAATGGCTTCCTTGCATAAAAATAGCTTTGGCTTTACAATTCTTTAGCATTTTCCTGGTCACATATGTGCCCTCCATGTGGCCCTGGTCTGGTGCTAGCACGTTGGCCCCTGGATTCTTGGCCCTGGTCATATGCATCGACCATATGGCCATGCCCTTATGCCTCCACGCGCCATAATTGTTAGCCCCCCGGTTGATTAGCCCCTGGTTACGCGCCCTGGTCAGCGGGCTAGCCCGATCGACCAGCACTAACCCCATAATTTCGTGCCAACCGTATAAGGGAGTGGTCATATGCGATGGCCATATGGTAAGTGCCGAGGGCTGGATGGAGTGGACCGCACCAACGTTTAGCAGTGTGGGCATATGGTTTCGGTCGTATGGAAACGCAAAGGGGCTGGGGCTAGGCTCCATCCCTTAACTCCGCCAAACCCACCACCATTTGCATTCAAATATTAGATTCAGACCCTAGGTAGTAAGATCCACCGTGGGCGGGCTGGTAGCCCGACTCTGCCAAAGCGCTCCCCCAGACCGGAGGTCATGGGTTCGACTCCCATTGAGTCCATACATTTTGGCACAACCAACAACCAATTAAGGGCAGGGGTGATTTTAAGAACCCCCCCCCTAAATTTATATGTATAATAAATGGGCGAATCTCCATGATACATAGGAAAAATTGAAGGCTATTTTATCAATAATATAAAATGTATATATAATTTTTTGGCGAATATTTTAGTCAATTATATAATCTTGGAAAATATTGGCGAATATTTCACTGAATTATAAAATCTTGTAAAATATTGGCGAATCTTTCATTGAATTATAAAATCTTGTAAAATATTGGCGAATCTTTCACTGAATTATAAAATCTTGTAAAATATTGGCGAGTGGTGTTGGATAAACAAATGGACTTCACACAACATTTCACCACATCTACTACAGTAAAGTCGACCAAAATTGACAAAGAGCATTTTGTATAGGCCAATTGCAAAATGTGTTTCAATCTACAAATGGAGTTC
>ML815725.1:3142-25152 GCA_009831015.1 Picea engelmannii
AAACAAATCATCTTGGTCACAACAACGACCCTATTCCAACGAAACTTCGTCTCTACTTCGTCGCAAAAGCATTCAAATTTAATAGTGATTGATCAGATCGTGGACACATAGGTCAAGGGAAATCGCTAGCAGTGGATCCATATTTATCAGGTTGTCAAGGTAGGGAAACTCCTACACCAAGGAAAGTGGCTCACCCGGGGCCAAATCCAACAGAATTTTCCTCACTTGATGGGGGGACTCAATGCAATGGAGACCATTGCTTCCTAAGGGTGGAGGATTGATCCAGGTGGATATTGGTGGCCACCCACCTATTCCAAATGGCTCCTGGTGTCCATTTTTTTCAGCACATTCTTCTGTACTACTTTATAATTATGGGTTCTACACTTTTGTGGTCATTTGAAGCCCCACACATCCTCCAGGTAGATATAGGTGGCCTCTCGCCTAATCCAACTAGCTTATTTTGTATGTTTTTATGTTAGCACACTTCCTATACGTGTGTGTTCATCACCTCTAGATAGTCATACTGCTATGCTCTACTCTTCTATATTGTTTCCCAAGTACATAATGAAAGTATGCTTTTGTATCTTGCTAGTCTGGGCTTATTCCTCTGTGAATGGCATGTTTTTTTTTTTAAAAAGCCCCAACATTAGTTGCTCTAGCGACTAACATGTTCGTTGCTTGTATTGCCATTTGGTCGCAAAGTATGTAACTTGGTCGCTCTAGCGACTACCTGTTCATCCTTCATTTGACATTTTTAGCTTTAGGTTTGGTCGCCTTAGCGACTAATCTTCGTCGTTCTATCGACTCAGCATGGTTTACTAACTAAGTTTGCCAGGGTTGTCTTGGTCTCTCTTGCGATTAATATTAGTCGTTAGACTGACTAACATTAGTCGCTAGCTAACTAATTATGGTTACTAGAGTGACCAAGGTTATGTTTTCCTTAGAGATTCTAGCAAGGCTTGTGGCTAATGTTGGTCGCTAGACCGAATAATCTTGGTCGTTTGACTTATTTTCCCGGTCGCTAGATCGGTGAAGATCCATGCGTGTCTGCTAGACCGACGAATTGATTCCAAAGAAAAAAAAAATCATCTTGGTCGCAACAACAACCCTATTCCGACGAAACTTCATCTCTATTTTGTCGCAAAAACGTTCAAATTTAATAGTGATTGATCAAATCATGGACACATAGGTCAAGGGAACTCGCTAGCAGCAGATCCATCTTTATCGGGTTGTCAAGGTAGGGAAACTCCTACACCAAGGCAAGCGGCTCACTCAGGGCCAAATCCAGTAGAAGTTTCCTCACCTGATGGGGGAACTCAATGCAATGGAGACCATTGCTTCCTAAGGGTGGAGGATTGATCCAAGTGGATATTGGTGGCCACCCACCTATTCCAAATGGCTCCTCATGTCCATTTTTTTTAGCACGTTCTTCTGTACTATTTTATAATTGTGGGTTCTACACTTTTGGGGCCGTCTGAAGCCCCACACATCCTCCAGGTAGATACAGGTGGCCTCTCACCTAATCCAACTAGCTTATTTTGTATGTTTTTATGTTAGCACACCTTCCTATACTTTCGAGGCTATTTTGGGGCCCTAAATGTTGTTTTTTTCTCTCGCCACAGTCAAACTGTAGACGATGTTAGATTTTGATGACATATTGTGTAGTTATCTAAAATACCTTTCCAACGGGCTATCACGTTCCTAAAACAGATTTTGTATGAAAAATTTGTGGCCCTAGGAAGTTGAGGTACCAAATTACACCAACTTACCTATAGGGCCCACATAACGTTTGGTATTTCACCTTCTAGGGTTAGGTTTTTTTATGTCTAGGGTTTTGGAATTCAGGAGTAATATCAAAAAGGCCTATTGAGCCTCATTGTAATCTATTATTCTCATATGGATGCGCATAGCAGACACATATATTCTCAGAGATAGCTATCACCATTTGAGCAAGTTTTCAGTTCTGCAGTTTTACAGTTTTAGCCTATTTCATTATTTAATAGAATATATTGTTCACTGGATATTTGTGTTATTCTCCATATCTCTGTGTTTATTGTATTCATTCTGTTGACCAATTAATTCCACTCCTAAATATGGATTAGTGGTATCAGAGCAGTCTTCTCTTCATTTATTTTTCTTCATGCATGTCCCTGACAAGATCCGGATACAAGAAGTTGGGACTCGAACCAATCGATCCATTACCATATTGGTTGTGCCGAGACCAAAAAAAACCCATGGGGGACGGAAATAAAGATGATGGAGCAGGATATCCTATTAAAATGTTGCACGAGGAATCCCTTGTGTGACAAAGGAATGAAATGATGGACAACTTCATGTAGATCCTTCGACGACTTCCCATAGGAGAAACATCTTCATCAAGCGGCCATGCAACCCCCTTCAAGGTACAGGTAAATTTTGATATTCAATTATTTGAAGGATTGATAGATGTGGATGCTGTATATAAATGGTTGAATCTGCTCGAAGGATATTTTTCGGTCCACAATTTTTCCGACAGGAAAAATATAACTTTTTCAGTCCTCAAGGTCGTTCTCCATGTTAAAGACTAGTGGGATACTTACTTTGAGAAAAGGGACGTGGAGGAATCTATAATGTTTGTGGTCACACCTACATGGGATTCCTTTCGGGATGCCATTAAAGAACAATACTACCTTGTTGGAAGCTACAAGGACCAATACACCATATGGACCACCCTATGTCAAGAAAGGGACCAGACAGTACCAGATTTCACCAATATTTTCTATACCCTATGCACCAAATTGGGTATCAAAGACTCTGAGCATCATCTGGTGCTAAACTATAGTAGTTGTTTGCATTGATACATTCAAACAAAAATGGAGTTCCTGGACATCACCTCTTTGGGCCCTACTTATAGATACGCTATCAAGATCGAGCAAAAATTTAAGCAGAAATGATGAGAGTTTGGATTTGCAAACCCCTCATAGCCAAAGTAGGTAAAAGGTAGCCCCAACCCACACATCAAGGGACCAAGTCGAGATGGCCTCCCTCAGGACAACCAGTCCAAGCCACAACAAAAGAAGGGAAATCAGAAGATGAAGGACATAGGAAAATGGTGTGAGTACCATATAAGTCCTTAGCACAACACCAAAGAATGCCACTCCAAGAAGTCCCTCGTGGCTGAGCTTAAGGCTTCTGAGTCTGAGGTCGATTATGATTTTGAGTCAAATCCCAAAGGAGGGAATAATATTATTGATGTTGAACCCATTGCCACTATCACTACCACCAAAGTCTAGCTGAGCAATCCAGAAGAACCAGAGGAATGGGAATGCCTCTTTCACTCGTAGATGTGGGTCAAGGGGGATCCGATTCATTTCATTTTTGACAGTGGTAGTCAAAAGAATCTTATTTTAGCAGAGGTCATAAAGCGGCTAGACCTGCCAACAACACCGCACCCGCAACCCTACACCATCGGTTGGCTTCACCAAGGAACAAATCTTTGTGTCAGCCAACAATGTCATCTACCCTACGACATCAAGCCTTTCAAAGTTGAGGTACTGTGTGATATTTCTCCCCTTGAAGTTTGTGGTGTTATTATAGGAAAACCATATTTTTGGAAGCCTCATGGTGTGTATGAGTCTAGACCCCATAGTTTTATTATTACTTTGGGTAGACAATTTTACAGGATCCCAGAGGTAGCGTTGCCTACTACTATTTCTTTAATTTCTGCTAAGAAATGCAGTAAGGTCATTTCACAGAATGATAATTTTGTCTTCTTTATGATCCGTGCTCACAGTAAACAAATTTCTCCACCACATCTATGGCCTCTACACAACGCCTCTCTTTGCAGCAGAAGCAAGTGGATGGGATCGTGGAAAAATACAGAGACATATTCTCCTCACCTACAGGGGTACCAACACACTACCAAGTCAAGCATCCAATTGATCTGGCCCTCGGCACACCTCTACCTAATGGACCAGTATATCTGCGCTTGCTGATGGAGAATGAAAAAATCAGGGGTCAGATCCAAGAGCTTCTTCAAAAGGGGCACATCAGATCCAGCTCATCCCCTTGTGGAATCCCGATTGTACTGGTGCAGAAGAAGGATGGGACTTGGTGACTCTGCGTTGATTATAGAGCCTTAAACAAAATCACAGTCAAGAACTACTACCCCATTCCAAGGATTGATGACCTTTTTGATCAACTCAAGGGGGCCAAGTTCTTCAACAAGATTGACCTAAAGTCTGGCTACCACCAGGTTCCCATCGAACCAACTGATGTATGGAATACAACCTTCAAGTCCAAAGAAGGTCTCTACGAATGGCTAGTCATGCCCTTTGGCTTGACAAATGCACCATCCAATTTCATGAGGTTTATGGATGATGTATTGATACCCTTCACAAACTCCTTTGTGGTGGTATATTTGGATGACATTCTCATCTTCAGCAGGACGTGGGAAGAACACATGCGGCATATTCATTAGGTTTTGAGCACACTGTGACAACACAAGCTATATGCCAACTTGGAAAAATGTTCTTTTAGCATGAATAGGGTCCAACAATTGAGCTACATTATTGATGAGGATGGGGTACATGTTGATTCAGCTAATATCCAAGTCATCCTTGATTGGACCACCCCGACCACATTGACTGACCTTCGTAGCTTTCTGGGGCTAGCCAACTTCTGTCGAAGGTTCGTGTTGGGATTCTCCCATATTGCATGGGCCCTCATCCAGGTGACCAAGGGTGGTGGTAGGGCCAAGTTCATGTGGGGGAAGGAGCAACAAAGAGAATTCAATGATCTGAAGCATTTATTGTGCTCAACTCTAGTACTCTCCTTGCCCGATCTACAACAACCATTCAATATTGAGACTTATGCATATGACTATGTTGTGGGTGTAGTTCTCACTTAGCACATAAATCTGGTGGCATACCATAGTGAGACACTCTTCGATATTTTTTGAAAATACCCCACCTATGAAAAGGAAATAAATCCCATTGTACAAGCCTGTCTTCAATGGAAACATTACATTCTGGGGAAAGAGATGATCATACACATTGATCACAAGCCTCTGTAGTTCATACAGACATAGGGGAAATTGCAGAACGACCGCCATCATAAGTGGTCCACCTAACTACAACAGTTTCATCTCAACATAAAGTATAATATAGGTATCTCCAATCATGTTGTTGACTGCCTCAGTTGCCCCCCTGTGGTTGCACTCACCACTGTACTCCATTCTTGTGAACATGAAACCTATGAGTGGCCCCAACTTTATCAGCAAGATCCGAACTTCTCCACCACATATCATCCCTTGGGTATAGGTGAAACTATCACTGATTTTCACATTCAGGATAGACTCTTATTCCATCTGGGCCATCTATGTGTTCCTACAAGAGAGTTTTCAAATCTGATTTGGGATGCCCACTACAGTCGGGCGGCAGGACATTTTGGCGTAGAGAAAACCATGGTTGTTCTTCAAAGACATTTTTATTGGCCAAAACTTCAACATAACGTCAGCAAGTATATCAGATCTTGCACTACCTGTGCCATTTCCAATCCATCCATCAAGAAGAAAGTCTTATATACCCCTCTTCCTATTCCCAAGAAACTTTGGGAATCCATCTCAATGGATTACATGTCTAGCTTTCTATCCACCAAGCAAAGAAATGACTGCATGTTTTTGGTCATTGATCAGTTTTCGAAGATGGCCATCCTCATAGCCTATAAGAATACTATAATAGTGACAGAGACTGCCAAGCTCTCCGTTGAGAGGGTGTGGGTCCACTTTGGGATACCACATACCATCATCTCTGACCATGAAAACAGGTTCCTCATCACCTTTTGGTCAAGTCTCTGGTCTTTGTTGGATACCAAGATCACAAAATCCAATGCCTTCCACCCCCAAACTGTTGAACAAATCGACGTTGTCAATCAAATGACTGTGCACATCATGCACATGTACAATTCTAATCATCCACATACATGGGACTAGAGTATTCCCTATGTCCAACATAGTTACAACAGGGATCTCCATAGTTCCACCAGCCATATCCCATTTCAGGTGGGTCTGGGATTCCAAACCTTGGGACCCATTGATGTTGCACTCCCTCTTGCCACCACATAGATAGATTCTTCCCCTGATCAGTCAACAATAGACAAATTCACTAGATTCATTGAGTGAATTCAACACATCTGCTAATAGGTCCAAGAGATTTTGCAGAAATCCAATGCTAAGTACAAGAAGCACCATGATCAACACAAGGTACCACACCAGTTTCAAGTTGGAGACAAAGTCTGGTTACATCTGTAGAAGGAGCATCTCACAGGGCCTCATCAAAATCTTTTCCCACTTTGTTATGGTCCTTACACTATCACCAAGGTTGTGGTTAGAAATTATTTTGAGTTCAACAACCCACCCTTCCTTGGTTTGCATCCATTATTCAATGTGGACCTCCTTCAGCCATGTTTTCCACCATTATTGGACACTTCTAAGATCACAGAACAAATGAAACCAACATATGTCAACCCTGATTGCATGGAATAAGCATCCACTAATCATATCGTGGACACACAGGGCAAGGGAACTCGCTAGTAGTGGATCCAACTTTATTAGGTTATCAAGGCAGGGAAACTCCTACACCAAGGCAAGTGGCTCACCTTAGGCCAAATCCAGTAGAATTTTCTTCACCTGCTAGGGGAACTCAATAAAATGGAGACCATTGCTTCTTAAAGGGGGAGGATTGATGCAGGTGGATATTGGTGGCCACCCACCTATTCCAACTGGCTACTCATGTCCGTCTTTGTTCAATACGTTCTTTTGTACTGCTTTATAATTGTGGGTTCTACACTTCTAGGGATATATGAAGCCCCACACATCCTTGAGGTGGATATGGGTGGCCTGTCAACTAATCCAACTGGCTTATTTTGTATTTTTTCATGTCAGCACATCTTATTGTACTTCCAGGGCTGTTTTGGGGCCCTAAACGTTGTTTTTTTGGCTCACCACAGTCAAATAGTAGACCGAATTAGATTTTGACGGTGAAATGTGTATTTATCTGAAATACCTTTCTAATGGGCTATCACGCGCCTACAAAAAAGGTCATATGAAAAATTTACAGCCCTAGGAATTTGAGGTACTAAATTACACCAACTTACCTATAGGGCCCACATAACGTTTGGCGTTTCACCTTCTAGGGTTAGGTTTTTGGATGTCTAGGGTTTTTGAATTCATGAGTAATATCAAAAAAGCCTATGGAGCCTCATTTTAATCCATTATGCTCATATGGATGTGCGTAGCAGCCACATCTCTTCTCAGAGATAACTACCACCATTCGAGCAAGTTTTCAGTTCTACAGTTTTACAGTTTCAACCTATTTCATTATTTAATAGAATATATTGTTCACTAGATATTTGTGTTATTCTTCATATCTCTGTGATTATTGTATTCATTTTGTCAATCAGTTCATTTTGCTCCTAAATCTGAATCAGTGGTATCAGAGTGGTCTTCTCTTCATTAATTTTTCTTCATGCATGTCCCCGACAAGATCTGGGTACAAGAAGTTGGGACTCGAACCAATCGATCCATTACCAGATCGGTCACGCCGAGCCCGACAACAAACCATGGGGGATGAAAAGAAATATGATGGAGCAAGATATATTATTAAAATTTTTCTCAAGGTAGCCCTCGTGTGACAAAGGAACACAATGATGGATAACTTCGTGTAGATCCTTCGATGGCTACCCAGAGGAGAAGCATCTTCATCAAGCAGCCATGCAACCCCCTTCAAGGTATAAGTAAATTTTGATATTCCATTATTTGAAGGACCGATAGATGCGAATGTTGTAGATAATTTTTTTAATTTGATTGAAGGATAGTTTTCAGTCCACAATTTTTTATATAGGGAAAAGATCAATTTTGCACTCCTAAAGGTCGTTCCCCATGTTAAATACTGGTGGGATACTTACTCTTAGCAAAGGGTCGTAGAGGAATCTACAATGTTTGTAGTGGGCCCTACATGGGATTCCTTTTGAGAATCCATTAAAGAATAGTACTACCCTATTTGAAGCTATGAGAACTAGTACACCAGATGGACCACCCTACGTCAAGAAAGGGACCAGACAGTATCGTATTTCACCAATAGTTTCCATACCCTATGCACCAAATTAGGTATCAAATAATATGAGCTTCATCTGGTGCTCAAATATCATGTTTGTTTGCATAGATACATTAAAAAAGAAATGGAGTTCCTAGACATCTCCTTTTTGGGCACAATTTATAGATACGATGCCAAGATCGATCATAAATTTAAGCAAAAATGATGAGAGTTTAGATCTGCAAACCCCTCATAGACAAATTAGGGAAAAGCCATCCCCAACCCACACAGCAAGGGACCAAGTCAAGATGGTCACCCTCAGGACAACCGGTCCAATTCACAACACAAGAAGGGTAATGAGAAGATGAAGAAGGACATAGGAAAACTGTGTGAGTACCATAAAATTCCTTTCTACAACACCGAAGAATGTCACTCCAAGCAGTCCCTCATGGCCGAGCTGAAGGATTTTGAGTCAGAGGATGATTCTGATTCTGAGTCAAATCCTGGAGGAGGGAAGTGGATTATCGATGTTGAACCGAGTGGCACTATAGCTACTAGCAAAGTCCAGTCGAGCAAACCAGAAGAACTAGAGGAATGGGAATGCCTCTTTCACTCACAGATGTGGGTCAAGGGGGCTCTGATTCATTTCATTGTCGACAACAGTAGTCAAAAGAACCTAATTTCAGAAGAGGTTGTCAAGCGGATGGACTTACCAATTACACCTCACCCACAACCCTACACCATCGGCTGGCTTTGCCAAGGAAGAGATATCTGTGTCAGCCAACAATGTCGTCTACCCTATGACATAAATCCTTTCAAAGATGAGGTATTGTGTGATATTTCTCCCCTTGAATTTTTTGATGTTATTTTATGACAACCATATTTGTGGAAGCTTCATGCTTTCTATGAGTCTAGATCTCGTAGTGTTATTATTACTTTGGGTAAACAATTGTATAGGATCCCAAATGTAGTGTCGCCTATTGCTATTTCATAGACCGAGAAGTTCATCTTCTTTGTGATCTATGCTCATAGTAAAAAGAAGGTCGCCACCACATCCATGGCCTCTACACAATGCCTCTCTTTGTAGAAGAAGCAAGTGGATGGGATCGTGGAAGAATACAGAGACATCTTCTTCTCAGCTACACGGGTACCAACACACTGCCAAGTCAAGCATCCAATTGATCTCACCCTCGGTGCACCTCTATCTAATGGACCATTATATCGGTGCTCGATGATGGAGAATGAAAAAATAAGGCATCAAATCCGAGAGATTCTTAAAAGGGGGAAAATCAGACCCAAATCCTCCCCTTGCGGAATTTCGACTGTACTGGTGAAGAGGAAGGATGGGAATTGGTGACCTTGCATTGATTACAGAGCCTTAAACAAAATTAGAGTTAGGATCTGCTACCCCATTCCCAATATTGATGATGCTTTTGACCAACTCAAGGGGGCCAAGTTCTGCAGGAAGATTGACCTAAATTTTAGCTACCACTAGGTTCCCATCAAACCAACTGATGTATGGAATACAACCTTCAAGTCCAAAGAAGGTCTCTACAAATGGCTAGTCATGCCCTTTGGATTAACAAATGCACCAGGCACTTTCATGAGGTTAATGGATGATGTATTGAGACCCTTAATCAACTCCTTTTTGGTGGTATATTTGGATGACATCCTCATCCTCAAAAGGACATGGGAAGAACAAATGCGACATATTCAACAGGTTTTCATCACTTTGTGGTAGCACAAGATATATGCCAACTTGGAAAAATGATCTTTTGGTATGAACAAGGTCCAATACTTGGGCTACATTGTTGATGAGCATGGGGTACATGTTGATCCAACTAAGATCCAAGTCATTCGTGATTGGCCCACCCTGACCATACTGATCGAGCTTCATAGGTTTCTGGGGCTAGCCAACTTCTACCAATGGTTCGTGTTGAGATTCTCCCATATTGCATGGGCCCTCATCCAGGTGACTATTGAGCACTCAACACACCCTAAAATGCCTATGTCATTTTTTCATTTTTTGGGTGCCACATGATCTTTGCATTGTCTGATTTGACTTCATTTTGAGAGATATTTGGCTTTGATTATTATCTTGAATCTCATTATCTTTTCAGGTCAGTTTGAACTTATGAAACCCCATGACTTAAAAATACTTAACGACTGAATAAAGAATCAAAATCCAAAACACTTCACCCCACACACTTAGTTTTAACATCAAAAGGAATTCAAATATGGAAAAGAACCACTCGAGAAACCTCAGTCATCGAGCATTGATATTCATTGGTATCGGAAAAAGGGACGTCTTGTTTTATGACAAGTATTGCATAATGATATCGCCAATAGCTGATCTTCTTCCGCATCGGTAAAATACAATAGGAATAGGCATTAACAAAGAAAGAAATGATATTGTCGATAGTCAATGCCCGATGCGCTTATCGAAACTGGGGAAAGCCTAAAAGGATTTCCACAGAAATTTTGATCGTGCTAAACAAAACTCCCAATCACCTATCCCTGATGCGTTTTTGGCATTAGGCCTTTGGCGAAGAAGTTAACAAAGAAAAACACGTGATATGTTTATCGTCGATCGCCGACCCTAGATACATTTCAGCATTGACAAGCCAAGATTTGTTTTAGAACGCACAAAATTAAGGAAAGTCCTGACTCCAATTAATACACATGGATTAGGCCACCTCTCCTCAATGCCACGTGTCTTTTCCAGATCATAGAACCGTAAGTTCTAGTTTTTCCCCGAGTCATTTTTTTTGGTCCCCTAAGTCCAAGTCACACCTCCAAGTCATATTTTCCATGACAACATTGTACGATGATATTGATCGGTGTCAAAGATTTTGTGAGGGACATCGACAAAAACATTCATAATGCATCCTCGATCTACCCACTATGAAAGCAACACGATGGGATGTTTTAGCGTTAGATACAATTAGATTTTGAGAATATAAGAGGCTAATTAATACCAAACCCCACATTAGTTTCTACCTTGTGCGCCAATCAAAATAGTCATTTAAAATCACCGATATAACACATCACCCCCATGCCTTCGTCGTCAACCCACAATGAATTTAAGTTGTAGAGATTCGGTGACAGATTTGTTTAAATTTCACTCATCACCTGAATTGAATGGTTGATGTAGCACGATAATTTCTTCCTTAGTTTAAATTCTCTTGAGTTGTTGTAAACTAAATAATTATGCATGCAAGGAAATTCAGAGCATCCAAAGAAGTAAGACGAGTAATTTGAAAGATGCAGAGATCTCGTGAGTATCAAATAAACAGGTTTAGAAATATTTTCAGGTATGTATCCAAGTCTGTGATTTTTACATGGTTACATTTCATATATTTTTATCCATTTTTGTTCTTTATGCAGTCTCTGAAAGTTATTTCAATTGTAGTAAAAATGCCGCCAATATATCCAACCACTAGACGATCATTGAGGGTGTTGAAGCTGAAATAACAAGAGGTAGGCGAGGGCTCTGCTCCAGGGGTCACATAACAATTGGAGTACACTTCGAGACTGGAACCTGTCATCAAAACAACAACAAAGAATGTTTTTATTCAGGCTTCGACCTTTGGAGATATAGAGGAAAGAACAAGGACCAAGGCATCACTCCCACATTGGGGAGAGCTCTTTAAAAAAATCATCCAGGAGGAATACTTGCAATATATCCCACATAGTGATCCAGATGTAAGAGCACTCGATGACAAGGTGTTCCCAAACCTCCAATGGTCGTACTTGCATATGGTTGCGAGAAGAACCCATGTTTTTCCCTGTATTGAAGTTCTGAAGTGGCTCATCGACCACATAGACACACATAAGTGTTTAATCAATGATGAAAATGGTGGGTGTGTGAAGGTATTCCTTCTGATAGAGGTCCAAAAATACTACAAACTATGAGACCCCTAGGAGCAGCTGAATACATATTTCATTGTTAAGTTCTACAAGCACCATGACACTAGCCGGGTGATGGCCTCATGGTGGAGGAAAGACAATAAATACACCAACTAGAGCATTGGCTTGTACCAGAAGGCCAACTTAAGGGAGCCATACATCTACTTGATGGCTCTCATTTGTCCATTATATGGAGAGAAGGAATGCTCTATATTTTCAGAGGCATGGATTCCCTTATCTTACACAGTGGCAATTTCCAGGAGAGGGTTCAACTGGGGAGTGATAATTTATAAGAAACTAAGCATATGCATCCAACAGGCCTAGACACTGAAGGAGGGAGAGACACCAGCCTTCTACATGGCTTCATATCTGCTCGATGTCATGTGCGCCTGAAACATCTTCATCGACAGGAACCTGAGATGGCATGTTGCAGAGATCCTGGTCCATGTTTATTTTAGCATCCTATGGGATAGCAAGTAAAAGAAGTCTTACTCACTCATTTGCGATGAATTCATCGCATGAATCTATTTCATTATTTTTAAGAAATAATTCTTGAGACTATTGGTTGCGGCCAAGAAGATGATATCAAAGGTAGGCCACTGGTACTTGGAAGAATGTGACACCTACATCAGGGTGTTTGGGGCAACTGGAGCACCACATCTCCTTTCGTCTCATGTCTCGGACTAGCTTGTAGTCAGATAAATATGATACCATACCATCTTGCAAGGCTATAATGCTACCTTGGTCAAGGACAAGAAGCGGACTTTCATACCTTATGGTTTCCATGTAGGTTTCTACTTGTTGAAGGAAACTGCTCAAGCCAAACACGAAGGGATGAGCCAACTAGATTTCATATTATAGACAGGTCAATTCTGAAAGCATGATACAAAGGGTCTAGTCTTGAGACATGATTCGCAAGTGTCATCCTGTTGGTCATACACCCACGATAAATTTGAAGATGAAGTATTCACATAAAATGCCCAAGACTAGGACAAGGTGGTGGCAAGAATGAAAGACCCCAAAATGACCGGGTTCAGGGCCATGAGCCTTGATGAATAGGTAATTCCCATAGAGAAAATGGATCAAGAGGCCCTTAAAGCTAGGGAAAAAATGATAGCGGTAGACACAACAGAGTTTCCCCTGGTAGCTCCAGTGAAGGAAAGAGGTTTCCCTATGACATAGGACGCATGGGAAAGGGGGATTTTCATGATAGAATAGGCTCAACGAGTGATTGATCAGCTACAAGATGAACCAGACATCATAGGAATGACAGGGTCCCATCTTGACAACCCAGATGAAATCCATACATGCCCAAGCGACCCTGAACTAATAGACATTGATGAAATTGTTGGGTTAGACAACCCTAAAATCACAACTCCACAGGCCATATCACTTGGGGATGTTTCAGCTCAACCGGAGACAGTCAGAGCATCAGGAAGAGAAAGTGCACCAAACCCCCTCCACGAATTTATAAGCATACATGATGATGAAGAGAGCCCAGAGGTATCCCTGGTGACCCCTGTATAGATCATAAAGGAAAATGAGCCAGAGAAGACATTTTCCCCATCTCCCGATGCCCAAATTTGGATCCCTTCACATAATGAGGAGGAGGTTGAAAGTATCTTAGACACTGAACCACTCAATGTACCAAAAACTCAAAAGGATAGTCCGACAGATGAGCCAGGGTCAGGTGAAAAAAATGAAGAAGCTCCACAATGAGAAATCGATGTCTCAACGATCGATTATCAAGTAAATACCAAGCCTACCCCCGACGCCTCAATTTCAATCAGTACTCAACTTCCTGATGAGAAACAAACAAAAGTCGATCCATCATAACACATGGAGGAAGTTCAAGAACCCAGTCTTGAACAAATATATACCATCGGGAGCCTGGGAAATATGCTCACTTGGGGAGATCAGCAAATCCCCTAACCCGTGGATGAAGTTGCTGACATACATTCTATTGCTTATGACTGGAAAAGGAAATATATCATGCAAAGAACCACCAAGAAGAGGAGGATCACTCTAGATCGCTCCATCCTCATCACCACAAAGGAAAATCTGATCATCACAGAGCATGCCAAGACATCCAAACTTATCGGCATAGGGATGGAAATCAAAGATGCCACCTTGAATAGAGTGAAAAGGGATGAAAAGGAGGTTGCTGCTACTCTGAAAGAATTGGAACATTTGTGCCACTTGGAGAAATATTACCTGGACACCACAGAGGTCGCATTGTTCCTAAGAAGTGATTTCAAGGAGGCCTACAACAAATTTACATATGAACGACACCTATTCATTGCGAGGATAGTCAAGCTTCAAGAAGACACCCTCATGGAATTGGCGATGTGCAAGGATATGGAGAGGTGGTATGATAAATCACACCAAGCCATGGAGAGGATCAACTATATCAGTGTGGTGCAATAGGGCTGAGACACTGAAGAGAACGAGATATAGGTGCTAAGGGAAGGAAACATCGACCAAATAAGGAAATAAACCAAATATTGGGTTAAAATGGCTCAGGAACCTCATCGGTCAATCCAAGAGAAATGGGCCAAATGCGAGAAAAGTTGGACCAAGATCAACCAGGTAATGAAAGACATCAACCTCCCTAAATTCGACACACTCAATGAATTTGTCGACTTGCACGACATAGTCAAATCACACACTGAACATGACTCATCATGGGCTGGGGAAATAGAAAAGGTGGCGGACATGGCGCCAGGATAGGTGTAGCAGTTCATGGAGCACCTAATCAAATCTCGAGCCATGTTGGAACAGTTAAGTTCCAGAATAGTCAAGTATCGGCCACATGAAGTAGAGATATGAGACATCCTTTCGGCCCCAATGGAACAACATATATTCCCATATGCTAACATATGCGAGGATATCTTCGTCAAGTGGTCAGAGTATGAGAGGAGTCATCCACTCAAATGAGACCATTTGATGACTCTGTGAAGACTGATAGAAGAAAGTGCCATGTGGTGAGTTTTGTTTTACTTAGCTACACTTTAATAGTTATCTTTAGTTAATAGTATGTTATAAATAGGAGGATCAACCTATTAGTCAAAGGTCGATGGTTTTTGCAAAGACCCTCTTTTTTTCATTTGTAAAGAACTATTTCAGGGCTGCCTTAATTGAGAAATTTTGTTTAGGACCAGAGACAGGTTTGTGTTTTTTTCATCAAAATCATGTATGATTGGATATGAAGAGGAACTATCTCTGATTTTTATCACATGGATGGATGTTGTAACGAGTAAGAACTTCTAAAAATGTTGATAAGTTATCTGATGCAATGTTTTATAGTTCTTATCTTTAATGTTGAAAATTAGGTAAGTGTCTTAATATGTGATTGATGATTAGAGTTAAGGAAACTATTTTTCTTCCCATCATTTATTGCATGAATGTTTTCTTCTAATAAATTGTATCTCAGCCAATAACTGGAACACTAGTAGGTTAATGTATTAGTACTAGGCATGTGGTAGAGAATCATTGTTTGCATGCTAGAGTGAAAGGGTTATCCCAAGATCAGCCTTCTCCAGTAGTTAATCTTTCCCACTTTGTTACCTAGTTGGTTTATAACGGATTTTATCTTGTATCAGTCCCAACTATAAGAGAAAATACAAAAAGAGAATGTATGAATTGAAGGAGAAGATTTCACAAGAAAATGTAAAGCCCATCGATTAATTGGTTGGATCGTAAGATTTGGAGAACCATTCAACCATTAAATGTTGTAGAGTCTAATTGGGCCTCGTTGGTGGGTTTGGTTCCTTATATTGAGTTAAAGGGATTTAATACCCCTCAACAAAACTGGAACTATAAGGAGGGATTAAAAATGAATGGGTGATAATATTATTTACAAAATATTTCACAAATCCCATAGATTCAAAATAGCCCACATGCATGGCTAGTCATTCCCAAGACATCCCACATGCACTGAATACTCGTGAAAAGAGTAACTCACCCTAGCACAAGGAATAAAATATGTTCCCTGATATACCTTATGCTCTTCCTCATGAGGAATTGAATCAATTCAGAATAATCACAAGATCTTACGCCCGACAGATCAGTGCACTACCCTTAGCTCCATTGCTTCCTCGAAGAGAAAAAATAAGAAGACCAGTGGTCGAATCCCCCGACCAGGTTTTTGTGCACACATTAGAAGAACTAATAGATTTCTCCCTCACCAAAATCGAACATCCTCTTAATCTAATCCATGAAACACCAACATACAACTTCTATGAACTCGATGATTTTTCAAAAGAGGAAGGGTTTAACTCAGATCACTCAGTTTCAAGATCCAAATACATGGAAGATAACAATGACCATGATGGAGAGAGGGGTAACCCACCTCAGAACAATCAAACTTGGTTGGGCAGATATTCTTTTTCCATCAATGGATGAGTGTCAAGTACATAACCTTCCTCGACATCTAAGGAAGTTACTCCCTAAGTTTGACCCTGAAACCTCGGGATTGCCTAAAGACCATATCAAAAAAATTCATACTAGCTATCAAACTGATGAATGTTCAACATGAATATGTGGTATGTAGGCTTTTCCCCTATACTTTTGAGAACTCATCCTCCACGTGGTATTTAAACTTACCTGTAGGTTACATAACTAGTTGGACGAAGTTCCAAAAAGATTTTCTAGATAAATTTGCAGATGAGACCACTATAGGAGATTTGATGGCCAAATTATTCACCTCCACCATGAGTTCAAAGGAGAGGGTTAAATACTTCAATCAAATATTTACCACTATATTAAACAAATTCCATCCCAAAGCTAAACCCACTCAAGAGTTGCAAATCGAAGTATACATTAATGCTCTCCCAGCTTCTATTTCCATGTTTGTGAAAAGGGTTGCCAAACCAACCTTAGCTGAGAATTTTGAAGAATCCAAAACAATAGAGTTCCAAATGAAGGGATGTAAAGAAGAATAGGTCTCATTAGTTAAAAAGGAGGTTCAACCTCCTCCCAGGAGGGGACTACTACTGACTAGACCCCTAGGGAAACAAGTAGAACAAGGTTCTGAAAATGGAAGTGGGGACATAGAAGATCTACAATGCATGGTCAAGAAGTTTTCTAATGAAATAATAGACATGGAAAGTTTAGGGGAGGGAAACCAAGGCCAGAGGGCCTATAAACTATTTTTTAAAATAAAACCAACTTTCAAAGCAATTGAACCTCCCCCAGCCAACTTAAACATTGATCTAGGAAATGTAGGATCCTATTCTTTATGTACCTATCATCAAGAGAATCACTCTAAAAGAGACTACCCTCAATGGGTGCATGCCATGAATTTGATGGCCAATTGGTTTCTAGATGAATTATCCCTAACCAAACAATCATGTGGCTCAACTATGAATGTTTCTGATCAAGAAGAGGTTGAGACACTAGAAGAAACAACCATGTTAATATGGGACCCTGACCTACCTATGCCTTTCGATGACTTATTTGAGGTTCAAGAACCACTCGTAGAAAAACACGAAGTAGGTGTCAACCTATCTCAAACGAACTTACTATGACCCAAACTTTGGGAGGAAAACCAGCTCCCGATCACCCGAAAGAACCTTTTGCTCCCCGAAGAAACCTTATAAACATCCATACATGAGAATCTCCCAAGTTGGACTACAACATAGTAGAATGTTTGAAGAAGATGAAGGCACATATATCAATCATGGACATGTGTATAATCCCTCAACAAAAGGAATTTTTGTTACAAGCATTAAAGTCAATAGAAAACCCCACGACAAGCACTGACCAAGGAGGAAATCTAACTCCCACAGATATAAGGAATAAACCAACTGTGAACGCTTTCTCTGAAGATAAGAAGGGAAAACCTTTTGTCCCACCGTTCCTATTGATGTTTGAAGTCTTCACTAGAAATCTCCATAATTATTTAGTTGACTCAGGAGCATCCTCTAATGTCATGCCATTATCTATCTGCAAAAAAATAAATGCAGTCCCTCTCAAAAGAGATAAACATGTTATCCAACTAGACTGAACCCAGGTGAAGGTTATGAGAGAGCTGAAAGATGTGATGATCAGAATAGAGACACACCCTAAATTTGTGCAAGTAATTGACATCATCGTAGTATACATCCCAGAAGCTTATGGATTGTTATCAAGTCAAGACTGGTCTGAGAAGTTAAACAGATACTTTAGTACAGAATGGGATCACCTTTGTCTGCCATTAAAGGGGCACACAAAATTTATCAGGATCGATAGGGAAAGATATATAAAACATACTGTCATCGACTTATAAACCCTTAATTAACCCTCATTGGCAAATTTCCCCGTGCTAGGAAATTATTCCCGTGACTCTGATTTCAGGAATTTATCCCCCCCTCTCATTTTATGTCCCTCATACTCAAAACTCCGAAATGATTTTTCAAGAGAAACTGTCGACAGTGGCAGAGGAAATCCTCTTCTATCAAGAACTTGTGTTAGAAATCACGGAACAAACAGGAAGGGAAGAAGAAAGTGACAAGAAAGACAAAGACGATAGGTTTTTCCCACAAGTTTGGACCTTATACTTTGATGGCTCTAAATCGCAAGAGGGATCAAGGGCAGGGTGCATCCTCATTGATCCAAAAGGTAAACGACTTTTTCTATCTTGTAGACTAGAGTTCAAATGTGCAAAAGATACCATCGAGTATGAAGATATAGTACAGGGTCTAAAGAAATCCATGGACTTAAATGTTAAATAATTGAAAGTTTTCAGAGATTCTAAAATCATCGTTAGACAAGTAAGGAATACTATACATTGCAACTCTCCACACCTGAAGAATTACCAACATGAGGTGCATAGGCTATTAGAACATTTTGAAGCCTTCAACATTACAACGATCCCCAGAACAAATAACATCCTTGTTGATTCTCTGGCCACCGCGGCCTCAAGGATATCACCTCTAGAAGATTATGAAGCCTCCCGGTTCACTCTGGAGATACTCTACAAACCATCAGTACCCAACAATATTTCTAGCTGGAAGGTCTTTGAAGGAGATGAACAGGTCATAATTTTTTTGACCAATCAAGATAATTTTAGAGACTTGGCTATTGACGACGAATTATTCCAGGAACAATCAGGAGAAACCAATCCTCGAACAGATCAACCAACTGACAAACCAAGGGCTCACATGATACCTAAGGGAATATCCAATATAGAAAACCTTTCTTACCTAAGGGAAATATTTAAAGGATCAAATAACATAAAGATGGGGATTTCTTGTCCCATGCACAAAACTATAAATTTAGGAACCCCGAAAAACCCCAAAAATATAAATCTCAGCAAGACCATATCTAAAGAAGAAATGAATGCCTATCTCAAAATTTTCAAATAGTATCAAAATGTTTTTGCATGGTCCTACCAATACCTGAAAACTTATGATACTCATATCATTCAACACACTATCCCGTTAAAGCATAAAATAAAACCCTTCCAACAAAAGCTCAGGAAATACCACCCATCCCTGGAGCTACTCATGTGTCAGGAGTTAAAGAAACTACTGGATGCCAACACAATTTTTCAAGTTAGACACTCTACATGGGTAGAAAATTTAGTTCCTATGAGAAAAAATATGGGGATATGCCTATGCGTAGATTTCAGAAACCTCAATGGAGATTTAGAAAAGGACAACTACCCAGTCCCACCAATGGAGAAACTCTTGCAGACTGTGTCTGGCTTTGAGATTTTCTCCCTGTTGGATGGTTTCTTAGGTTACAACCAATTTCTAGTTTTAGAAGATCGCTTGAAAACTACCTTCCGAACCAAGTGGGGAACCTTTTCTTATAAATGAATGCCCTTTGAGTTAATTAATGTAGGAGCGACCTTCCAAAGGGCCATGGACATAACATTTCAAGGACTAATAAAAAAATGTGTATTCGTCTATTTGGATGATGTGACTATGTATTCAAAGAACAGAGAAGATCACATCCAACATTTAACCCAGATTTTCGAAAGGTGTAGGAAATACGGTATATCCTTAAACACTAAGAAAACTATTTTTAGTGTCGAGGAAGGTAAGTTGTTAGGTCACATTATATCTCAAGCAAGCATCTGCATATATCCAAAAAGGATTAAGGCTATAGATCATCTTCCTTTACCTCACAAAAAAAGGCTATGCAATCATTCTTTGGGAAAATCAATTTTGTGAGGAAATTCACCCTCGATTTCACTGAAACTATCAAGCCCTTACAAAAAATGATTCGTAGAGATGTTGAATTTAAGTGGACTGATGAACAAAAGAGGGATTTCAACAATATTAAGACTGCAATATCTCAGGCTCCAGTGTTACGACATCCCGATTTCAGCAAAGATTTCTTTCTCTACACTTTTTCCTCTGACCAATCATTAGCTGCAGTATTGACTCAGAAGGATGATGATAAAAATGAGGCCCCGGTATCATTCATGAGCACTAATATCCAAGGGGTTGAACTAAACTACCCTATTATAGAGAAGTAGGATTATGTTGTATACAAACTAGTAAAACACTTCAGGTCTTACATCCTTAAGAACCATACCAAAATCATCATACCTCACTCTACAGTCCGATCCCTATTCACTCAACATGAAATGGGGGAAAGAAGAGGAAACTGGATGGAAGTAGTCCAAGAATTTGATCTAGATATAAAACCTACTAAATTGGTTAAGGTACAAGGGTTATGTAAACTAGCAGCTGAATCCCAGGACCAAGTAAATGAAGACTCCAGATGGGAGAATGAATTGGCATTATGGTGTGGTGAAGCTTCATACATCTCCCCAGGGTAAGGGTCTTGGTACGATAAATTGACTTATCTCCTACATCATGGGACTTGCCCAGAAAACCTAAACCCTAGGGAAAGGAGATCCCTCAGGTTAAGATCCGCACAATATCGCCTCATAAATTCAGTCCTATTCCGTGTTAATTATGATGGGGTACTTTTAAAATGTCCTGAATGTGAAGATGTAGACAAAGTCCTGAAGGAGATCCATGATGGTCCTGTAGGTGGACATTTCGTAGGAAATACTACTGCTCATAAAATATTGAGAGATGGCTATTACTAGCCTACTCTGTTCAAGGATGCTCACACATACGCAAGAAACTATAAAAATTGTCAAGTAAGCGCGGGGAGGGAAAATAGAGCAGTCGTCCCACTCCAACCAGTGACCGTTTCTAGGTCATTCGAGCAATGGGGGTTAGATATCATAGAATAAATTACACCGAGTTCTTCAAAACAACATAGATACATACTAACCACCACATATCATTTCATGAAATGGGTAGAGTCCATCCCTCTGACCCATGTAAATGAAAAGGTGGTAATCCAATTTATAGAACAACAACTGATCAAAAGGTTCGATGTGCCTTCCTTCCTTGTTTTTGATAATGCAACCTACTTGTATTCCACATTGATAAAATATTTTTCTCTAGACAAAGGAATCATAATTAGATACTCTGCAAACTACTATCCACTGGGGAATGGAGTGGCAGAATCAACTAATAAGGACCTAGTGAGAATATTAAAGAAAATAGTTGTAGATAACTAGAGGAATTGGCATAGTTCACTTCATAATGCTTTATGGGCCGATAGAGTTACACCGAAGGAAGCTATAGGGAATTACCCATACTTTTTGGTATACATATAGGAATTCATTCTCCCAAATGGGCTATATATTCCATCTCTTCAACTCACTCAGGATTCCAAAGGACAACCCTCATCATTCATACAACAAAGAATTGATACCCTCCTCATGTTGGAAGAAGAACAAGAGAAAGAAAAATAAAAATTCATGGCTCATCAACAAATAGTGAAAAGGTGGTTTGATAAGCATAAGGCTAAAGAGAAATTTTCTGAAGTAGGAGACTTAGTCTTGAAATGGGATAGAGTAAATGAGCCGAAAGGAAAACATTCTAAGTTTCAGAATCTATGGCTCAGACCTTTCTAGGTGGTTGAGAAGATTGGGGTAGGAATGTCTCGATTGAAGAATCTGAGGGGGGAACTTGACTCCCTCTCGGTGAATGACTAAGCCCTAAAACAATATTT
>ML815725.1:28854-40517 GCA_009831015.1 Picea engelmannii
TTCATGTAGCTTGCATAGTTATTCCTTTCATTGATTCTACAATTGATTGCCTTGTGTCCAAAATTTCCACAAGTATAACAATGTCCAAGAAAGAAATTTTGATACTTGGGCGTAAGTGATCTTCTTTGTGGTGTGGTCCATATAGGTTCACGATATATTCTTCTGCAGTTTCCTTCATAATGATTGCTTTCATACTTGATGGGAGAGGATCTTCTTGATATCTCATTCCTTCTGAATTCTACTTTTATATCTTGTTGTTCAACTTGTTCTGGAGTGTTGGTTTTGTTGGACAACGGAGAGGGAGGGGTGAATCAGTTGTTACAATGCTTAAACAATTATGCGTATTTTAAACTCTTTGTAGAGCACTTAAATACAATCATAAGAATGCAAGGAAGTAAGCAATAAAACATTCAACATCATTCACACATATGAGATACACAGAGACAGATATTTCCTAAGGAAACCCATTAAAGGTAAAAACCTCTTCTTCTTTATATGATAAGTATACTTTACATTCTGTACATTATCATACTTATGAGCTCCAACTCATTGTGAGGCTACAACCTCTGTATTGCAAGCTGCAACTTGCTGAGAGCATCAACTCTTAGTTTTCTCTAGCACCTACTAGAAGGAAGCACCAACTCCCTGGTTTCTATAGCACCCACTAGAAGGAAGCACTAACTCCCTAAATGTTCTAGCACCCACTGGATGGAAGCACCAACTTCCAGTCACACAGGCACCAACCTGTACAACAGAGAACAATAGTTCTCCCTTGCGCCACCCTGCCACCCTGGTTTTTTTGGCTGCAACTAGATGGAAGCTACAAATTCCTGTGTTCAAGCACCCACTTGAACCTCTGAGGAAAAAAATCCTCCCTAGCACCTCCCAACCTCCCTGATTATATATTTTCTGCTAAAACTTATTACAATGATACAGTATTTATCAATCGCTTACCGGACTTATCACTGTTTTGCTACATTGCTTTGCTCTACTTGCATCAGTGTCTTCCTGCACTCATTCCTTTTGCATTCTATTCTTCTGCCTTTTATGCTCTGTGCGCCATGTTCATTCAATGCACCATTCCTCTTCTGTGTGTTTCAGTTGTTTCACACTCCTCCTTCTACACACCTGATTCCCTCTCAACGGTAGAAAAACAGTAATCTCCTCTTTGTTCTTCATTCTTATAGTCTCTGTGCATCTTCTACATCCCCTCTCAACAATGTTTTTGCATGCTCTCACCATGTCGAGTGCTCTGCCTGATCATCATTGGAACTCTTCAGATTCTCTGGTTGTTCCTCCCATGCATCCATCATCACTGGGTGTTACGCCGAGATTCCTTAGCCTGTCTTTCTATTGTGACTCTTCGTCTTCTTTGTCACAGTCGAGCTCATCCCCTCTATTGCAGTTACAGGCTTCAACGCTCTTCCATCTGTTAATGGACTCTATGATCAGTCTTCATTCCACTGGCAGATGCCTTGAGACTCTTCAGTTCCTCTTGCAATCACACTGAAGTCTCTTCAAGTCCTCTGGCAGAAACCACTAGTGATTTCTAGCAGTTACAGAGAAAACCTTGAAATGGAGCCTAGCTATTCTAGTTCCTTCCACTTACTTGACCATCAGTGGTGACCACCAGCTACATCGATATTTCGACATTTTGGAATTTGGCCTTTCGGTATTCCTGTGGTGAATATTTATCTTGACACTCATTGTCGTGATCCCTGAAACTTCTGAAAACAAGGAGCTTAGCTAGACTAGCTTCGATCATTTTGGCATTTCTCTTTTCGCCACTTCGCGATTTCGCATGTCACAAGTTCTTGTTGCGAGGCATCTCGAATATCCAAGTCGTAATCCCCAAAACTTTGAAAAAGGAGCTTAAGTCTTCGAGCTCTTCTCTACAGCTCTTCGATGATGTGACCACTGGCTATGACCATAGCCTTATTCAAAACTACATTTCACAATTTCATGTTTCAGCACTTTGGGACTCCTATGATGAAGAGTCTCGGGTCTTGATTCCTCCATCTCCCGGTATCTGAAACTATCCTCCTGCTTTCGAGATTTTGGCATTTCGCATTTCGCGATTCCGGGACTCCTAATGATGAAGAGTCTTGACTCTTCCAACTCCCGGTATCCGAAATTGTCCTCCTTCTTCTGGGATTTCAGCGTTTCGCATTTCGCGATTCTGGGACTCCTGATGAAGAAGAGTCTTGATTCTTCCAAATCCCGGTATCCAAAAATCTAAAATGGAGTTATTTCCCGGTCTGCGAAACTCTTTGTTTATGTGCCTATTTCAGGATTTTAGTGTTTCACATTTTGTTGTTTCGACATTTCGGCACTCTTGTGGTGAAGTGTTTCAACACTTCAACTCTCGGTATCTGGGATTCTAAAATGGAGTTATTTCTCGGTCTGCAAAACTCTTGTTGATGTGCCTCTTTCGAGATTTCGAGAGTCTGGATTTCGCAACTCCGGGACTCCTATGTTGAAGAGTCTTGACTCTTGACTTCTCAATCTCTTGGTATTTGAAACTCTGAAATGGAGTCGAATCAACGTATTGCGTCGTTTCACATTTCGTCGTTTCAGAATTCTTGTCGTGAGTTTCCTCCTTGACTCCTCCAATGCCTAGTATCTGAAACTTCAAAATGGAGTTTACGCTTCTTATATTTCCATGCAATTATCCCTGCGCTGTTGATATTCCTTGCCTTCTTGTTTTCCATCAAATAAACAAGCACACTCTTGCACTCTTCATGCACCTCTGTACTATCTCTTCTGAGCTTACATTGTCCCTATTTTTCCATCATTGCATACTCTGATCTTGCCATCAATGACAAGCACACCTACCTGTAAACATGCCAACAATCTCCTCCTTTGGCATTGATGGAAACCCTGAACAACTGCACTAATTTGTTTGGACCTCCAACTATATCATCCAGTCCATACCACTCATTTTTCTCCCCCTTTGACATCAATGTCAAAGATAACATGCTCCCCCTGAGCTATTGCAGTATTTTTATGAGGTATCAGATATTCAATCAATGAAAAACTCCCCCTAACAAGATGGACTCTCTTAGGTGTGAGACGGGATGACACCCATCTTCTGTCGGAGATATTCAAATTGTGTCTTGGCTAGGGGTTTAGTAAAGATGTCTGCAATTTGTTTTGTGGTTGGAATGTAATGGACCTGAACAACTTGATTGGTGACCTGCTCTCTCAAAAAATGGTATTTTATGGGAATATGCTTGGTCTTGGAGTGGAATACAGGATTCTTAGACACACTGATGGCACTAGTGTTATCACAATGAATTGGGATCAGTGTAGCATATTTTACCTCCAAGTCTGCAAGTGTTTGAATCATCCATAATACATGAGTGCAACAGGAAGCAACAACAATGTACTCTGCCTCTGTAGTTGATAAAGAAATGGAACCTTGCTTTTTACTAAGCCATGCTACTAATGAGTCACCCAGGAAGAATTCTCCTCCACTGGAGATTTTTCTCTCATCAACATAGTTTGCCCAATCTGCATCTGAATAGGAAGTTAACTGAAAATTATGATCTCTGGGATACCACAGACCATAAGTCATTGTTTCTTTCAAATACTTGAATATCCTTTTGACAGCTTTCAAATGACTCTGTTTAGGTGGAGACTGATATCTTCCTACCATTCCAACAACATGCATTATGTCTGGGTGAGATGTTGTGATGTACAGTAGGTTGCCTATCATTGACCTATATGAACTTTGATCAACATCAGGTGAGTCATCATCCTTTCTTAATTTGCATCCAGTAACCATAGGTGTACCCATAGGTTTAGAATCTTCCATTTGAAACCTTTTCAACATTTCTCTTAGATATTTTTCTTGAGAAATGAACATCCCTTCAGACCTTTGAGTAATTTGCAGACCAAGAAAAAATGACAATTCACCTATCTTAGACATTTCAAACTCAGACTCCATGGAAGAAGAAAACCATTGTACCAATGAATCATTATTACATCCGAAGATGATGCCATCTACGTAGAACAACACAATGAGAAAATCATTACCTCTATTTTGATATATAGATTGTTGTCAACTGTTCCTCTCTTGAACCCTTTGTCTTTGAGATATGTATCTAGTCTGTGATACCAGACATGAGGGGATTGTTTTAACCCATATAATGCTTTCTTCAAATTGCATACTAAGTCAAGGTTATCAGACAGTACGAAACCCTCTAGTTGTTCCATATAGACTTCTTCATTTAAATCTCCATTTAGAAAAGCTGACTTGACATCCATTTGATAGACTTTAAAATTTTTATGACAAGCATAGGCAAGAAATATTCTGATAGATTCTAATCTTGCTACGGGCGCAAATGTTTCATCAAAATCTAGTCCTTCTATTTGAGAATAGCCTTTACAGACCAATCTTTCTTTATTCCTAACAACTTGTCCCTTCTCATTCAACTTATTCTTAAAGATCCATTTAGAATCAATGATATTTTTACCTTCATGTCTATGAACCATCTCCCACATATTTTTTTTCTCAGTCTGATCAAGTTCATCATTCATTGCTTTAACCCAATGGTCATCTTTTCTAGCTTCATTAAAATTCTTGGGTTCTAGCAAGGATATGAAAGCTATATTTGATTGTTCAGTGTCTTTGATTATCTTTCTCCTGGTTTTTACACCTTTTTCTTTCTCACCAATTATCTAACTTGTAGGATGATTCTTTTGAGTGATTCTAGAGGAGGAATTTGAAGTTGTCTGCTGATTTGAATCTGTCTGAGTATCTGTGTCTTCATTTGATTCAAAGTCTTCGTTTTATGATTCTTAGATCTGTTCATCTTCATTTTTAGTTGTTTCCTCTGTAGATGACTCATTATTGTACACCTCTCTTGCTGGGATTCCTTCATCAACTTTTATGTCAATAGTGCCAACCATTTTATGCAGCCTCTTGTTATAGCATATGTATCCTTTACTATTTGTAGCATACCCTAAGAAGATACCTTCATCAGCCCTGTCATCATATTTTCCAAGGTTCTCATCATTATTCTTTATGTAACATTTACTCCCAAATACTTTGAAGTGTTTGATTGAAGCAAGTCTCCCATACCACAGTTCACAGTTCATAAGGTGTCTTGTCACTTTGTGGTATGAGGTGGGCTTTGTTAAGAACATGGACTACTATGTGTATTGCTTCTACCCAGTAGGTTTGACCAATGTTCTTCTCATTCATCATTGACCTGGCCATTTGCTGCATTGTTCTGTTTTTCCTCTCAACTAGTCCATTTTATTGAGGAGTTCTTGGGATTGTGTATTCTCTCTTGATCCCATGCTTATCACAGAATTCCTTGAAATCACTTGACATAAATTCTCCTCCTCTGTCTGATTTTACTGCCTTTAACCTCTTTCCTATTTGATTCTTACTTAAAGCCTTAAATATTTTAAGCTTCTCAAATGCTTCATCTTTTTCCTTGAGAAAGGAAACCCAAGAAAGTCTAGAGTAATCATCAATAATCAACATGAAGTAATTTTCTTTCCGTGTGCCTTCCTGTCTTGATGGTCCACATAAATCCATATGAACTAGTTGGAGTGGTTTCTCTATTGAAGTAAAGTTGTTGGACTTAAACGGTGTCCTAGTTAGCTTTCCTACTTGGCAGGGTTTACACATCGAATCTTGGGGCTTTGATATTCTCAGAAGATCTTTTACTGCCTCAAGATTTTTGAGCTTGATTAAGTGGTCAAAGTTTAAATGTCCAAGTCTCCTATGCCATAACCAACTTTCATCATGCTTTCTCAGATGACACTCTTCTCTATCTTCTTTCATCACATATGCATTATTTTCTGTCCTTATGCCTTTGGCCACCACTTGTCCTGAGTTTGCAGACTTTATCTTGCACTCCTTGGAAGTGAACACCGCTTCGCATCCTCTGTCACACATTTGACTGACACTAATCCAATTATGTTTCAACCCATCTACAAGCATAACATCTTGGGATTTTCCTTTTCCATTACTTAAACTCACCATCCCTTTACCCTTTATTTTACCCGGAGCATCATTTCCAAAGGTTACATTTCCTGATTTTTTTTCACTTAGAGATAGAAACTTACCTTTGTCTCCCATCATATGTTTGGAGCATCCATTGTCTATATACCAAGGTTTCATTTGTCTTTGAACTGACAACACTAATCCACACTTTTCATTTTCTTTCTTCTTCTAAACCTTGACATTTTCAACAGGGGAATTCAAATCTGATTCATAGTTCCTTAAGCGATAGTAAATAGATTTATGCCCATAGTTATGACAGATGTAACATTTTGGTTTGTTGAATAAAGGATCATAACGATTGTTATGATTAACCTGTGTCCTTTTCCCATCCATCAAGTGATTTGCAATATGTGGTGTTTTGTTACTTGGATGTCTCATTCTTTATTGTGGAAGATATTTAAACCTTGAATGTCTTGATAGCTCATAATTTAATTTTAAAGAACAATTTACATCTTTATGACCAAAGTTATAACAAACGAAACAATATCCATAGAAAAAATGTTGGTACCTAGAAAATGGTTGTCTTCTTGAAACAACTCGATTTCTTCCATGCTGATGATTTCCTTGAGCAAGGAGTGCATTATTTCTTTGTTCTACAGATTCAGTCCTGGCACATTTTTCTTTACTCCTCATGGGCAGCTAATTGTCTTCCTTTGTTTCTGCAGGTTTGTTGTTGTCATTGGTTGTAGATTTGACAAACTTGATGGATTCTTTGTTTCTTGGCTGACCACTACTTGATCCCTCTTCATAAACCAAACTAATTTTCAGCTTTGGATTCCTTTGTTGATTCAGAATGGTGGCTAATCCTTCTGAGGCTTTGATACTTGATAGATTTTGATGATACAAGGCTTGAAACTTCTCCGACTCTTTCCTAGTTTTCACTACTTCTTCCAGATCTTTACATCTTTCCTTCTTTTTTGATAATTGTTGTTTCAGAATGTCCTTGATTTTCTTTGCCTCTTCTAATTATACTTTTAGCAGGGCAAAGTCTTCATCAGGCTATTTATTGTCTTTCACGAACTGTAACAACAATTGTTTTTGCTTTCTATTCTTAATTCTAAGTCTGTCAATCTCTTCCAGTGCACTGATCATTTCTCCTTCCATATCAACCACATCTTCTTCTTCATTAGCCTCACTTCCTGTGATTTTATTATCATAATCCTCTTTGGCCATGAGTATGAAGTCATTTAGTTGATCTTCAATAGAGGAGTCATTGTCTTCATCATCTGAAGGATCATCATTATTGTTTACACAAAGACTTTTCTTTTTAAAATTATTCTCTTTAAAGAAATTTACGTGTTTGTGCTTCTCCTCATCATCACATTTCTGATCCTTTCTTTTGTAAGGAAATTTATTTGCAAAATGACCTATCTTAACATAGTTGAAACATTTGAAAGGCAATTTACCTTTGTATTTTCCTAATCCGTTCTTCAGTCTCTTCACAAATTTTTCTTCAATTTCATCAGACTCTGAATCCTCATTCTTGTCTGCCTTAAATGATGCTTCTCTGGAGGTGGGTTTATCTTTTACTATTATCATTTCATATGCAGTCAACGTTCCTAGAAGTTGATCAAACTCCAAGGTTTTTAGATCATTAAGTTCTTCTATAGCAGAGACCTTCGAGTTGAACCTATCTGATAGAGATCTCAAAATTTTCTGAACTAAAGAAGGTTCCTCAATTTTTTCCAACAGTTTCATCTTCTTTCATCTTCATCTATTCAAACTGTACTCTATATATTTGAAGCTTGGTGTCCTTTACCTTCTCATTACCTTCATAAATGCTAATGAGTTTGTCCCACATTTCTTTGGCAGTTCCTAGGTGCATAACTTTTACAAATTTTTCTTCTGCAAGCCCACTTAAGATAGCATTCATAGCTTTAGCATTGAAGCTAAATTATAACTTGTCATCCTTATTAGCTAGCACAACTGGATTTACATAACCAGTATCTACCACATCCCAGACATCTGCACCTAAATCCATTATGCAGGTTCCCATTCTAACTTTCCAGAAGGCAAAGTTTGTTCCATTGAATAGAGGGGCCTTATTGGTTGAATTTCCTTCATGGCTTGACATGTTTAAGCTCTAGGATATACCCTTATATACAAGGGGCTGCTTCTGATACCAATTGTTGGAAAACTGAGAGGGGGGGGGGTGAATCATTTGTTACCGTGCTTAAACAATTATGCTTATTTTAAACTATTTGTAGAGCACTTAAATACAATCACAGTAATGCAATGAAGTGAACAATAGAACATTCAACATCATTCACACATCTGAGATACACAGAGATAGATATTTCTTGAGGAAACCCATTAAGGGTAAACACCTCTTCTTCTTTATATGATAAGTATACTTTACATTCTGTACATTATCATACTTATGAGCTCCAACTCACTGTGAGGCTACAACCTCTATATTTCAAACTGCAAATTGCTAAGAGCACCAACTCTCTGTATTCTCTAGCACCTACTAGAAGGATGCACCAACTCCATGGTTTCTCTATCACCCACTAGAAGGAAGCACTAACTCCCTAAATTTTCCATCACCCACTGGATGGAAGCACCAACTTCCAGTCACACAGGCACCAACCTGTACAACAGAGAACAACAATTCTCGCTTGTGCCACCCTACCACCCTGGTTTTTCTGGCTGAAACCAGATGGAAGCTACAACTTCTTGTGTTCAAGCACCCACTTCAACCTCTGAGGACAAAATTCCTCCCTAGCACCTCCCAACCTCCCTGATTATAGATTTTCTACTAAAACGTATTACAGTGATACAATATTTATCAATGGCTTACTAGACTTATCATTGTTCTGCTACACTGCTCTTCTCTACCTGCATCAGTGTCTTCCTACACTCATTCCTTGTGCATTCTATTCTTCTGCCTTTTATGCTCTGTGCACCATGTTCAGCCAATGCACCATTCCTCTTCTGTGTATTTTAGTTGTTGCACACTCCTCCTTCTACACACTTGAATCCCTCTCAACGATAGCAAAACAGTAATCTCTTCTTTGTTCTTCATTCTTATAGTCTCTATGCATCTTTTGCATCCCCTCTCAACAATGTTTCTGCATGCTCTCACCATGTCGAGTGCTCTACCTAATCATCATTGAAACTCTTCAACTTATCTGGTTGTTCCTCCCATGCGTCCATCATCACTGGGTGTTATGCCGATATTCCTTAGCCTGTCTTGTTGTTGAGACTCTTCATCTTCTCTGTCACAGTTGAGCTCATCCCCTCTGTTGCAGTTATAGGCTTCAACACTCTTCCATATGTCAATTACCTCTATGATTAGTCTTCATTCCACTGGCAGATGCCTTGAGACTCTTCAATTCCTATGGAAATCACACTGAATTCTCTCCAAGTCCTCTGGCAAAAACCATCAGTGATTTCTAGCAGTTACAGAGTGAACCTTGAAATGGAGCCTAGCTATGCTAGCTCCTTCCACTTACACGACCACCGACGATGACCACCAGCTACATTGATATTTTGTCATTTCATTATTCAGCCTTTCGATATTCCTGTGGTGAAAATTTATCTTGACACTCATTGTCGCGATCCCCGAAACTCCGAAAAACAAGGAGTTTAGCTGGACTAGCTTCGATCAGTTTAACATTTCGCTTTTTTCCAATTCGCGATTTCGCATGTCGTGAGTTCCTGTTGTGAGGCATCTCGAATCTCCAAGTCGCGATCCCTAAAAATATGAAAAAGGAGCTAAACTCTTCGATCTCTTCTCTACATCTCTTCGACAAGGTGACCACCGACTGTGACCGCAACCTTATTCAAAACTGCATTTCGCAATTTTTCATTTCGGCATTTCAGGACTCCTATGATGAAGAGTCTTGGGTCTTGATTCCTCCATCTCCTGGTATCTGAAACTATCCTCCTGCTTTCAGGATTTCAGCGTTTCGCATTTCACGATTCCAAGACTCCTGATGATGAAGAGCCTTGACTCTTCCAACTCTCAGTATCCGAAATTGTCCTCCTCCTTTTGGGATTTCAGCATTTTGCATTTCGTGATTTTGGGACTCCTGATGATGAAGAGTCTTGATTCTTCCAACTCCCAGTATTCGAAACTCCAAAATGGAGTTATTTCTCGATCTGCGAAACTCTTTGTTTATGTGCCTATTTCAGGATTTAGTCATTTCTCATTTTTTTGTTTCAGCATTTCGGCACTCCTGTGGTGAAGTGTTTCAACACTTCAACTCCCAGTATCCAGTATTCCAAAATGGAGTTATTTCCTGGTCTGCAAAACTCTTGTTGATGTGCCTCTTTCGGGATTTCGGGATTCTAGATTTCGCAACTCCAAGACTCCTATGTTGAAGAGTCTTGACTCTTGACTTCTCAATCTCTCGGTATCCAAAACTCCGAAATGGAGTCGGATCAACGTATTTCGGCATTTCACATTTCATCGTTTTGACAATCTTGCTGTGAGTTGCTTCCTTGACTCCTCCAATGCCCAGTATCCGAAACTTGTAACTAGAGTTTACGCTTCTTATCTTTCCATGCGATTATCCATGTGTTGTTGATCTTCCTTGCCTTCTTCTTTTCCATCAAATAAAGAAGCACACTCTTGCACTCTTCGTGCACCTCTGCACTATCTCTTTTGAGCTTACGTTGTCCTTGTTTTGCCATCACTGCATACTGTGATCTTTCCATCAATGACAAGCACACCTACCAATAAACATGCCAACTGGTTTCATCATTTTCAACTTCCTTCTCTTGTTTTGTTGTATTCAAACTGTCATTGTATCTTAGTCCTGTCTTGTCATTTGGAGATCTTTGACTGCTAAGGATCTCATCTAATTTTTCAGTGCTTTTTTTGAACTTCTTCAACTTTTTTGTTGTCAATAGTAGCTCCCCTTTTGTGTGATCCAATTCTTCTTTCAATTTCTCATAATATTCTAATTGTTCCTTCAAGCTATTAATGGTCTTTTCAATATTGCAATTCTCTTCTTCACAACTACTCAATTCACCTTTTAGTATTATGTTTGTGTTTCTAAGCTTGATATTTTCAGTTTCAACGTGCTTCAACTTTTCAAGATTCTCATCTTCTTGTTCAATCTCTGCATTGTCTTAGTATCCCCAAAAGGAATCGAGGTTGGTTTCTTCATCTGAATCTTCTTCACAAATGATTTCTTCTTCTCTAGAATTCTTATGATCATCATCCTGGGTTTCTTGGGTTATGAAGAGGACTTCTCCTCCATCATTATCTTCTTCATCACTCTCATTTGAGGAGATGTCATCATCCTTGGAGTAGAATCTCTTTTTATTGTTGAGACTTCTCTTTTTATAGTAACAGATTTCAACAATATGTCCTATTCTACCACAATTAAAGCATTTGAGAGGAGACTTACCTTTGTATCTTTCACTTCCTTTCTGGAGCCTTCTTACGAAATTTTCTATTTCTTCATTAAGGTCATTATCCTTGTCTTTTTTCTTCTTTATGTCTTTAAAGGTTGCTTCATTATTTGTCTGGTCACTTTCTATACCTGTTCTCATTTCATATGCCATAAGAGTCCCATGTAATTCATCCATTGTCATTTTGGTGAAGTCCCTAGTTTCTTCAATGGCAGAGACCTTAGCATCACACTTCAAGAGAAGTGATCTCAACACTTTTTGTACAACCAACGATTCA
>ML815725.1:61480-74654 GCA_009831015.1 Picea engelmannii
AACCTCCAAGAGGAAGATACAATCCTCCAATATCAAGAGAGAGTTGAACTCTCCATCCTTTCCCCTTCCTTGCACCCAAGAATATATGAGAGATAATAAAACTTTACATTAAATCATCACCATCAACCAATCATCACATAGAAGCTGATAATGCTTCCTAAGACTTCTTCAATTTCTGCAATTCTTAAATTCTTGGAGTACTCTAATCCTGTAGATAATATTACTCAATGTATTCTCTGAAACTCCTCCAATTTTCACTCCTTGAATCCTCCCCAAAAAGAGGTTATAGAAAGAATGGTAGACTTTATTCAATTTTGGTCTATTCAGGAGAGTGAACTTTCACAAAATGTCCCGCGCTCAATGTTTAACATCCAATTATGAAACTCACACAAAATAAACTATAGTCCATAATCTTTCCAATGAAATTCATCCCACTTCATTTGGATGCTTGATGAATAAGTTATGACTTTTTTGCCCAGAACACATGTTTATTGACTAGCTTCAGGACTGGTCACAAACCCTATCTGCCACAGATTGTATCTCCATAATTATAGAGAAGAAAGAGCTGAAATTTTTACCAGAGGTACCTTGATATGCCTTCTCAATACCATAGTGATTTCACCATCTGACTCATTCTATAAAAAAAATTATAGCAAAAATGGTAAGATGACCTAAAAATAACATACCTTAGAACACATCACCAAAAGACTTCATCCTCCCTTGAAATCCATCCTTCTTTTCTTCTTATTTCCTCTAAAATTCGACTTGTATTAAATGAATGTATAATGATGCTTATTTATACCATTTATGTCACTTTTAACATTAGGGTCGACTTGACACTTTCTTATTTTGTAATTCTTTTCTTTAATTATCTTCAGGGCCTACATGTACTTCCTTATTCAATTCACTTTGTCATATTCAAAAATTCATTTCTCCTCAACCATGAGGATCCACGTTATGTGCTACATGCCACCAGAAAAAAAAACGATTTATACTATCCATCCATGAGTGTTGTATCTGCATGTGCATTTTCCTTCATGTCCAAATACCTTCATCAATCTTGCGGTTCAAAACCCATGACTAGGGTTGACATCAATGACAACAACCAATATTCCAACAAACATTGCATGATGATATGGATCGGCGTCAAAGATTTTGTGAGGGACATCGATGAAAATTTTCATAGCGCATCCTTGATCCCCGATCTACTCATTAATAAAGCGACACGACGGGACGTTTTACTGTTATATACGATTATATTTTAAGCATTTAAGAGGCTAATTAATAACAAATCCCTCATTATTTTCTACCTCTTGCACCAATCAAAACAGTCATTTAAAATCACCTATAGACCACATCACCCCCGTGCCTTCGTTGTCAATGCACGATGAGTTTAGGTTGCAAATATTTGGCGACAGATTTGTTTAAATTTCACTCATCACCTGAATTGAATCGCTGATGCGACACAGTAAGTTCTTCCCTGGTTTAAATTCTCTTGAGCCGTTGTAAGCAAAATCATTCTACGCGCAAGGAAATTCAGAGCATCCAAAGAAGCAAGATGAGTAATTCGAAATCTGCAGAGATCTCGTGAGTATCAAATAACCAGGTTTAGCAAGCTTTTCAGGTACGTATCCAAGTCTGTGGGTTTTATATGGCTGCATTTCATATATTTTTATCTGGTTTTGTTCTTTATACAGTCTGTTAGCACATAAAATTGTCAATATCTTATGAGGTGTGGTTTCTACCTAGGTCCATAATTTTTTCTGTCTCTCTTCCTTTTTCAAACCCGATCGTAAGTTTTTTTTTCCTCTCGATTTGTAGTTTCCTTCTGTTTGTCTTCAATCGGTTGATAGACCCGTTTTTCCTTAGCAGCTCGCTTGAGAAATATTTTCCATAAGCCTTCCTGTTTTCCCTAAGGTCAATCACTTCTCTCATTACCTCTATCATTGATCTTTTTGTTTCTCAAGCCCTCAGCCAGTCATCCAAGTAGTTGTTCATAGGCCGCAGTCATGACCACCAAGTGCAACACTTGAAGCAGTTTAATGTGGATTCAAATCAAGCGAACAGGAAAAGATCAGTTTTCAACGACAAAGAACCTTCGAGCAGATCATATTGAAGGCCATCGGGTAATCGGGATCATACAGTTGCACCAAGTTTAGTGTCAAGGAGAGGTCTAAAATCGCGAAATGATCGAAGCCGTTCATTTCGGAAGGATGCGTGGTGCAAGATTATCATCTCATGATTTCACGAGACGGAGTAGTCAAAGGCAAAGTCTTTGGAACTCGTGAAATTTGAAATCGTGAAAAGATCATAGCCATTTATCAAAGGAGAGATCTAGACCGTTGGATCATCTTTTCACAATTTCACAAGTCGGGAAAGTAAGAGGGTAGAGTCTTGAAGACTTGCGACATGCAAAGTCTTGAAATGATCTTGATCGTCCATTCCTGAAAGACTCGTGGTACAGGATCAACATGGATAAATTCGTTTGGGGGGGGGTGATACTGAAGTAAGAAGTGTTGAGGGCCAAAGGTCCCAAAATGTCGATGTTCATTGGGGTCATCCAATGCAAAGGGATATGTGTCTCCCGATCCATGCAATTGCAATTTCACGACTCGAGAATTCTAGTAGGGATCACAATGTAAACTCGTGAAATGTGAAATCCTGAAGCACCTAGGAATTAGGCACACGGTTGCAACCTAGGGTCAGATGAAGAGGAGATTCACAAAGGATCAAAGTGCCTAAGTTGGTCACAGAGGTATATCTGCATGAACTCGAGGTGCCAGAATGGACTTGAAGGAGTCGTAATCTCACTCGGGACATTCATGGGTGTCAGGACTTTCCCTAATCCTGATAAAATTAGTTAATGAAAATGTGGAAGGTGGTTGCAACCTCGTTTCACCACATAAATGAAAAGCATGGAGAATCTAGTCATGGAGGGCAGACTGTCAACCGAAAGTCTTGTCATGGATTTTTCCTGCAAATCCCATACCAATCTGATCTTTGCATCTGCCAGAAGAATGCAGGTGCATCCCAACAGCGAAATATCCAGATGCCAAGCCTTGAATGTGATGACCATAGTGTGCTTATGAAGGAAGAAAGTTGTTTTGAGTATAAATACTCAGTTTTGATATTTTGTTAGGGTCGATGGTTGAGCTAAGCTCCCGTATTGTAAAGTTTTAATCAAGCCTCTAGTTCTCTAGTTATGTATGGCCATTTGAGACTTCTTGTTTAATGACATTCAAATTTCTTATCATCTCTTTTTCTTTTGATATTGAAGACTCAGGCATGGGTGATCCAGTCGAGTTGTTGTGACTGTATTGCAATGTATGTTTGATTGCAATATTATTATGGTGCTTTCAATTTCCTAAATTTTGAATTCAAGAGGATCTTGTTTTCTGAATTTTTTCTCCTTAGGCTGTTGGAAGACCGGAAGCCCATAGCAGACCTCTGCACTCTCCTCAAGTTCTTCCCCCTACTCACCACTATACAAAACTTACTGACTGAAGTTAGGCCAAGACCTCACCTGCTTGTTCTTTCAAATCCAGTTTTCTAAGTTAGAACAATACCATCCTGAGTCTGTGTCCATTAGACCACCTTTAAATTTATTTTTCGTGATATACAAACTGATGAGTATCAAGCTTACCTCTTCCGCAATCCAGGGGTGACTTCCAGTGCTAACATTTCTAGCACCGCTGCCAGGGACGAATTGAATATTTTCCCTGGGTATAATGACAACAATCTTCTGATTCTGAAGGTGCATCAGATATCAGAACCATTCAATATTGAAACTGTGCACCTGGAAACTCCATTAAGGCGACTCCATTGTTTTAGCTGTGGATTTTAGAGGAAGACACATGAGTTCTACTCCACAACTGCCTCTAGCGACTCCTGAAGTCAACCTAGAGAAAATTTTCAGAAGAAGAAAGACCCTACAAGAAGGTACTTCAACTGCTGAACTAGGTATTTCTAATAATTTTCACCATCCTCCTATAGCAACTCCAATAGATATTTCTCATTTTCCTGTTACACCCTCTGTTGGAGTTTCTAGAAGTTTAAATTTTGGGAGTTTTCCTGTTGATTTCCCCTCTCTGAGCTTCACTACTCCTCCTATTAAAGTTGTTGTCTTTATGGAGAGGGAAACCTCTTCTCCCTCAAGTCCTCTATTGTTTTATTTTGTCCCCATAAACACACATCCAATATCCCCTGCTCGAACTCCATTCCCACCTAGTTCTCCTCCAGTTCGCATCCCAATGGCGGGTGCTAATCCCCCTAGAAATAGAATGGACACCATAGTAGCTGCCAGTTATGACCCTCTCATTCTGCCTCAGCCTCTTAATTCCCTACCAGATGGTGGCTACCTTAATAAGATTCCTAATTTTACAGGAGAGCGAGATATAACTACAGAAGATCACCTTGCATCTTTCTATAGTTATGTTGATAACTATGTCATAGTAGATGAAGATGTATGGATGAGGATTTTTTTCCATAACCTTGATGGAGAAGCCAGAAAGTGGTTTAGAGCCCTAGCTCCTGGATCCATTGCTGGGATTGAGGCTCTAGATGATGTCTTCTTGAGACAATGGGGGGATAAAAAATACTTCATGTATTATATCATAGATTTTGGATCCCCAAAGAGAAAGGAGGGATAATCTATCTCTGACTTCTCCAAAAGATTCAACAAAATGTACAATAATATCCTTGTTGAGATAAAGCCCACATAAGCCTCTGCCAAGATTACCTATGCTAGTGATTTTGACCCTGACTTCTTCCTCCTATTAAGAGAGATAAGAGCTACCTCCTTGGATTATATACAAGATGCAGCCCTGGAAGTAGAATCTAACATATTGGCAGTTGATTGACTCAGGAATAAGGCTAATAAACAAAGAGGAAGGGGAAGATCTAAAGCCTCAACCTCCAGTTCCTCTGCCCTCCCCCCTCAAATGGATGAAGTAACCAAGTTACTAAAATCACTTTCATCTAGGATGGAAAGGTTGGAATTGGAGGGAAAGAAAATGTACATAAATCCTCAAAATGTTGATAACGGAGGCAACTTTAGGAGGCCGAATAACCATGCTCCTCAGATTATGCAAAGATATCTTCGGAATAGAGACAAGGATGATCAGAAAATTCAAACCCCTCTTTAGAACAACCTTGTTGCAGATGATGGTGGAGAGGAAGAGGACCTTGGCCCAGAAATTCAATGTCTCGAAGATGCATCTCCTTCTCCTCACTTAACTCAATCAACATATGAGGAGTCTCTCATGTACATTCAATTTAACAAGGTGAGCAAGGGGAATAAGGCCACCGACAACCTGAATAGATACAAACTCAAGTCTAAGAAGAAAGATGTGAAGTCTGACATCCCTGATCAACCTCCCAGAGCAGACAAGCCTGGCAAATACACGACAAGTAGCAGCAGGGAAAAGAGAACGTGGTAAAAGGTCCTATCCCATAGGTAAAAGAAATTATGAATCTCCCCTCCTATTTTAAATTTGAGCATGGAATTCAGAAGATTAGGATCTAGGTACCCCTTTCAGAGATGGTCAAGCATGAAGACTTTAATAGATCCCTATATAAATTGTTGTTTCCTGAACCTTTGAATCATCCCTCATACTCAATCAATTTGCAAGATGAGAAGCCAACAGTCATCCTAGGTCCCATGATAGAAGATGGAGATGATTCATCCCCTCCCTTCTACACATCACTAAACATACATGACAAGGTACTGCACAATTTTCTGATGGATTTTGGGGCCTCTCATAACCTCATGCCCAAAACTGTCATGGAAGAATTAGGTCTAGAAATCAAAAAATCATACCATGACTTGTATTCCTTCAACTCCAGGAAATTGAAATGTCTTGGGTTCATCAAAGATCTGGTTGTGACCTTGTTTCAGCTGCCCATGAAAAGTGTGGTCATGGATATCGTGGTGGATGATGTTCCTCCCAAGTTTGGCATACTATTGTCAAGATCTTGGATAAAAGGACTTGGGGGAACATTGCATATGGACCTCACATATGCTACCATTCTTATGTTTGGGGGGGAGCATAGAATACTATATAGAGAAGCTCAATTGGCCTACATTATCAACGATGAAGCCTATCTGACCAACCATCCTATATTTACACTTGACACTGATTTGGGATCTAGCTTATTGTAGCTCACTGACGCTCTTGAGCCCCCTCTTGAGATCATAAGGTCCATTAATCTCTGTGAAGATTCTCCTCCAATTAACTTTGTGTGGAAAATTTTCTTTGATGGAGCCTCTTCTAGAGAAGGTGTTGGTGCTGGAGTAGTCCTTATTTCCCCTACTCAAGAAACTATATATCTGTCCTACAAGTTAGAATTTGAAACTACCAATAATGTGGAAGAATATGAAGCTCTTGTTTTGGGTTTGAGGGCTACAAAGGACATGGGAATTGAAGATATATCAGTGTTTGGATATGATGAGATGATTGTCCAGTAGATTAGAAGTATTTATCAAGCTAAGCACCCTTAGCTAAGATCATATAGAAATCAAGTATGGGACCTCATTGACAGTTTTTTTTTGGATTTCAACATTTCATTTCTTCCTAGAGTAGAGAATGTCATGGCTGACTCTTTGGCTATATCAGTAAGCAATTTCAGAATCCCCGAGCCAACTAAGATCAGGTATGATGTAGAAGTAAAATATAGACCCTTCATACCTGACAACATTAAGCATTAGAAAGTGTTTGAGGACGATCTTGAGATCAAAAGATTCCTGGACACTGTTAATGAGTTTTCATCATTACACATTGATCAAGATCTCGAATCCAAAATACATCCTCATCCTGATCTTTTTTTGAACAAAATTGTTGATCATCAAATTGTCCAGTTACCCAACAACCACATCCCAAAGGGACTAGTCCCTTTGGAAATATTATTTGACAGAAATGATGTGGCAATAAAGGGTAAATTCCCAAATGAGGATGTCGATGTAGCTGAGTGAAATATTGGCACAAAGAGGAATCCCAAATTTGTCAAGTTGTTAAGTAGTTTGTCAAAGGAGCAGAGGGCCGTGTATGTTGAACTGTTAAGGGAATTTGCTGATGTGTTTTCCTAGATATATGAAGACCTCAAAACATATGACACGATTTCCATTGAGCACAAGATCCCATTGAAAGAGGAAGCCAAACCTAAGATAGATAAATCCTATATTGCTTCCTGTTATGGAGAAAGAGGTAAAAAAGCTATTGTTTTCCCAAATCATCATGCCTTTGAGGTATTCTGAGTGGGTGGCCAACCTAGTCCCAGTAAGGAAGAATAATGGAGAAATCAAACTCTGTTTCAATTTCAGGAACCTGAACAAAATCTCCAAGAAGGACAATTTCCCACTGCCAAAGATGGAACACATATTGCAAAGGGTAACAAGTGCATCCTGGATTTCCATGATTGATGGATTTTCTGGCTACAATCAAATCTCTATTTTTCCTAAAGATAGAGAAAAGACAACCTTTACCACTCCTTGGGGCACTTTCATGTATGCCAAAATTCCCTTTGTATTAATGAACATAGGAGCAACCTTTCAGGGAGCCATGGACATCACCTTCATTGGGGAGAAGGATAAATTTGTGGTCATCTATATGGATGACATAACAATCTTTTCCATATCTGATAAAGAACATTGTTTTCATCTGAGGAAAGTCTTCTTGAAATGCAGAAGGTTTGGTATTTCTCTGAATCCTAAGAAATCATTGTTTTCTATGAAGGAGGGAAATTTTCTAGGGCACATTGTATTAGCTGAGGGAGTCAGGATTCATTTAAGTAGAGTGGAAGCTATTCAAACCTTATAGCTCCCCGGGTCTAGGATGGAAGTCCAGTCTTTCCTAGGAAAAATCAATTTTCTGATAAGGTTTGCTTCAAAAAATATCTAAGTTGGTGAAACATATCACAACCATGCTCTGCAAGGGGAATGAGGTAAAATGGACTACTGAGTCCAAAGAATCCTTCAATAAAATCAAGAAGGCACTGACTAAAGCACCTGTGCTTATCAGTGCTTATTATTCCAAGGATTTTTTTATTTTCTCTTTTTCCTCATTCGACATGGTGACATTTGTTTTGTTGCAGAATAATGTTGAGGGGATGGATCAACCTATTTAATTTTTTAGCAGAGAATTGAGAGATGCTGAAGTGAAATATGACATCATAGAAAAGTCGGCCTATGCCCTGGTGAAAACTCTCAAAGATTTCAGAGTCTATGTTCTACATTCAAAGATCATCGCATATGTTCCTTCATCTTCTGTGAAGGACATTCTCATTCAACCTAACATAGACGAGAGAAGGAGCAAGTGGATTTCCAAAATCCTTGAATTTGACCTGGAAATAAAAACCACCAAACTAGTCATGGGACAAGGTTTATCCAAGTTGTTGGTTGAATCTAATAGTGAATCTTAGAGGGTTAACTTCATCAACGCTTGTTCAAAAAATCAACAGTCTGAAGTGGCTGATAAAATCCCTTAGAACAACCCTCCATTAGTACAATGCACCTGGTAAAAATATATTATATTTTTTTTGCAAGAGTTGCGACCTCCAGATGGTATGGGAAAAATCAAGGAAAGAGATTTAAAGCCCAAAGAGATTATGTATTGCCTTATTGACTAGGTCTTGTATTGGTCAAGATACCCTTTAGGAGTGATTCTGAGATGTCTAGACCTGGAGGAGGCTCAAAGGATTATATTTGATTTCCATGATAGCCTATGTGGGGGACATCATTTCTGGAAAACCACAGCCTACAAAATTCTCAAGGTTGGGTACTACTGGCCAACTTTATTCACTGATTTATGTGCAAAGATCAGGCCTTCCATCAAATGTCAGAAATTCTCTGGGAAATATTAGCTCAAGTCTCTACCATTAAATCCTATGGTGGCCTCAGCGCCCTTCCAACAATGGGGTCTAGACTTCATTGGGGAAATTCACCCTACATCAAGCAGTCAACAAAGATGGATCCTGACTGCCATAGATTATTTTACCAAGTGGACAGAAGATATCCCCACAAGGATTTCTTCTCATAAGGTGATCATTGGTTTTCTGGAAGATATTATAGCAACATTTGGTGGTCCAAGTAGGATTATCACTAAAAACATTGTGTCTTTCAAGGCTGAGCCATTGATCCAATTTTGTGAACAATTCATGATCAAATTGATTCACTCTAACCCCTACTATCCCCAAGGAAATGGATTACAAAATCCTTTTAAATATTATCAAAATACTGTTGGAGGACAAAAAGAAAGCATGGGATTCAAAGCTCAAATTTTCTTTGTGGACTGATAGAGTGAAAACAAAGAGGTCCCTAGGCATCTCTCCTTTCCAACTTATGTATGGGACATACACGATTTTTACTTATCAACTTTCCCTACCTGTGGAAAAAACATTCCAAGACTACCAAGGAGAGCTTGATGAAATGATCAGGAGAATACATCAACTGGTAGAAGTGCAGCAGACTAGAGAGCAGGTGATGGACAGAGTGCATGATCGTCAGCAGAAGATCAAACCGTCCTTTGACGGGAAAAGAAGTAAATAGGATTTCCTACCAGGAGATCTAGTACTCAAATGGGATTCTCCTAGACAAGACAAGGGAAAGCATGGTAAATTTGAATCCCTTTGGATCGGTCCTTTCCATATTTCTGAGGAATTTCCAAACAACACTTACTAGTTGCGGAATTTGGAGGGGGACAAATTTTTTGGTGGCCCGGTAAATGGTCACTTCCTAAAAAATTTTTTTGTTAAAAGCTGCAAGCAGAGTCCCACCATTATAAATATCATTCATGTTTTATGTTTATTTTTTTTGTTTTAATATGAGACTCCATAACGAAAAGCAAAGACACCAGAGTTGCATGTTCTTGGCAGCTCGCAGGGAGCATCCCATCCCCTGTGGAGCCAATGTTAGCACATAAACTTATCAAGATCTTATGAGGTGTGGTTTCTACCCAGGTCTATAATTTGTTCTGTCTCTCTTCCTTTTGAAAACCTGATCGTAAGGTTTTTTCTTTCCTCTCATCTTTTAGTTGTCTTTTGTTTGTCTTCACCCGGTTGATAGACCCGTTTTTCCCTAGCAGCTTGCCTGAGAAATATTGGCCATAAGACTTCCTATTTTCCCTAAGGTCAATAACTTCTCTCGTTTCCTCTATCATTGACCTTTTTGTTTCTTGAGCCCTCATCCATTCATCCAAGTAATCGTTTGTAGGCCATAGTCATGACCACCAAGCACAACACTTGAAGTGGTTTGATGTGGACTGAAATCAAGAGAGCAGGAAAAGATCAGTTTTCAACGAAAGAGATCCTTCGAGCAGATCAGAATGACGACCATCAGGTAATCGTGATCATATAGTTGCACCAAGTTTAGCGTCAAGGATACGTCTGAAATCGTGAAATGATCAGAGCCATTAATTTTGAAAGGACTCATGGCGCAAGATCAACATTTTGTGATTTCGCAATATGGAGTGGTCAAAGGGAAAGTATTTGTAACTTGTGAAATGAGAAATCGTGAAAATATCACAGTCGTTGATCAAAGGAGATATATGGACCATCGGATCATATTTTCTCTATTTCGCGAGTCGGGAAAGTAGGAGGGTAGAGTCTTGAAGATTTGCGACACATGAAGTCCTGAAATGATCTTGACCGTCCGTTCCTGAAAGACTAGTGGCACAAGATCATAATGGATAAATTTGTTTTGGGGGGGGGAGAGTGAAGTAAGAAGTGTCGATATCCCAAGGTCCTGAAATGTCGATGTTCAACGGGGTCGTCTGATGCAAAGGGATACATGTCTCCCAATCCACGTAATCACGATTTCGTGACTTGGGGAATCCAACAGGGATCACAATGTAAACTCGCAAAATGCAAAATCCTGAAGCACTTGGGAATTAGGCACATGTTCGCAGCCCAGGGTCAGATGAAGAGGAGTTACGCAAAGGATCAAAGCACCCGATTTGGTCACAAAGGAAGATATGTGTGACCTCGAGGTGCCAGAATTGAATTGAAGGAGTTGTAAGCTAACCCAAGACATTCATGGGTGTCAGGCCTCACCCTGATCCCGATAAAAGTAGTTAATGAAAATGTGGAAGATGGTTGAAACCTAGTTTCACCACATAAATGGAAAGCATGGAGAATATGGATGTGGAGGGAATACTATCCGCCGAAAGTTCCCCTGTTATGGATTTTTCCTGCAAAGCCCATACCGATCTGATATTTGCATCTGGTAGAAGAATGCAGGTGCAGCCAGAAAGAGAAATATCCAAACGCCAAGCCTTGAATGTGATGACCAGAGTGTTATTTTGAAGGGAGCAAGTTGTTTTTAGTATAAATACTCAGTTTTGATATTTTGTTAGGGTCGATGGTTGAGCTAAGCTCCTATATTGTAAAGTTTTAATGAAGCCTTTGGTTCTCTGGTTATGTATGGCCATTTGAGACTTCTTGTTTAATGACAATCATATTTCTTATCATATCTTTTGCTTATGATATTGAAGACTCGGGCATGGGTGATCTAGTCGAGTTGTTGTGACTGTATTGAAATGTATGTTTGATTGCAATATTATTATGACACTTTCAATTTCCTGAAGTTTTAAATTCAAGAGGATCTTGTTTTCTGAATTTTTCCTCCTTAGGTTGTTGGAAGATCAGATGTCCATAACAGACCTTTTCACTCTCCTCAAGTTATTCCCCCTACTCACCACTATACCAAACTTACTGACTGAAGTTAGACCAAGACCTCACTTGCTTGTGCTTTTTGATACACTTTTCTGAGTTAGAACAATACCATCTTGATTCTGCATCCATTAGACCGCCTTTAAATTTATTTTTCATGATATACAAACTGATGGTTATCAATCTTACCTCTTCCACAATCCATGGGTCACTTCTAGTGCTAACACAGTCTCTGAAGGTTATTTCAATTGCAGGAACAATTCTGCCAAGAATTCCAACCACTAGACGATCGTCGAGGGTGTCGAAGCTGAAAGAACTAGAGGTAGGCGAAGGCTCCTCTCCAGGGGTCCCAAAACAACTAGAGTACACTCTGAGCCCAGAAATTGTCATAAAAAAAGAAACAAAGAAGGTTTTTATTCAACCTCCAACCTTTGGATATACAGAGGCAAGGACATGAACCAAGGCGACACTCCCACATTGGGGAGAGCTCTTTAAAAATATCAGTCAGGAGGAATACTTGGAATATATCCCACATAGTGATCCATATGTAAGAGGATTAGATGATGAGGTGTTCCTGAACATCTGACGGCTGTACCTACATATGGTTTCGAGCAGAACCCTTTTTTTCCCTGCATTGAAGTTTTGAAGTGGCTTATTGACCCCACACACACACAAAAGTGTTTAATCAATGATGAAAATGGTGGGTGTGTCGGGATGTTCCTTCTGGTAGAGGTCCATAAATACTACAAACTTCTATACCCTAAGGAGCGTCTAAATATAGATTTCATCATTAATTTCTATGAGTGCCATGACACTAGCCAGGTGATGGCCTAATGGTAGAGGGAAGACAAGAAATACACCAACCGGAGCACTGGCTGGTACCAGACGACCAACTTAAGGGAGCCATACATCTACTTGATGGCTCTCATCTGTTGATTATATGGAGAGAATGTATTCTCCAGATTTTCATAGGCATGGATGCCCTTAGCTTACATAGTGGAAATTTCTAGGAGTGGCTTCAAGTGGGGAGTGATATTTTCTAAGCAATTGAGCATTTGCATCCAATAGGTCTAGACGCCGAAGGAAGGAGAGACACCAACATTCTACATGGCTTCATATATTCTCAATGTCATGTGCGCCTGAAACATCTTCACCGACATGAACCTGAGATCGCATGTTGCAAAGCTCTCGGTCCACGTTTATTTCACCATCCTATGGGAGAATAGGTACAAGAAGTCTTACTCCCTCATTTGCGATGAATTCATTGCAAAAAATTATTTCATTATTTTTAAGAAAGAATGCCTGAGACTATCGGCTGCGGTCAAGAGGATGATATAAAAGGTAGGCCACTGGTAATTGGATGAGCATGACACCTACATCAGGGTGTTCAGGGCCACCAAAGTGCCACATATCCTATCGGCTCATGTCACAGACCGGATTGTAGTCGGAGAAATATGCTACCAGGCCATATTGCAAGGCTACAATGCTACCTTGGTCAAGAAAAATAAGCAAG
>ML815725.1:74704-93038 GCA_009831015.1 Picea engelmannii
AAGATAGAGAAAAGACAACCTTTACCACTCCTTGGGGCACTTTCATGTATGCCAAAATTCCCTTTGTATTAATGAACATAGGAGCAACCTTTCAGGGAGCCATGGACATCACCTTCATTGGGGAGAAGGATAAATTTGTGGTCATCTATATGGATGACATAACAATCTTTTCCATATCTGATAAAGAACATTGTTTTCATCTGAGGAAAGTCTTCTTGAAATGCAGAAGGTTTGGTATTTCTCTGAATCCTAAGAAATCATTGTTTTCTATGAAGGAGGGAAATTTTCTAGGGCACATTGTATTAGCTGAGGGAGTCAGGATTCATTTAAGTAGAGTGGAAGCTATTCAAACCTTATAGCTCCCCGGGTCTAGGATGGAAGTCCAGTCTTTCCTAGGAAAAATCAATTTTCTGATAAGGTTTGCTTCAAAAAATATCTAAGTTGGTGAAACATATCACAACCATGCTCTGCAAGGGGAATGAGGTAAAATGGACTACTGAGTCCAAAGAATCCTTCAATAAAATCAAGAAGGCACTGACTAAAGCACCTGTGCTTATCAGTGCTTATTATTCCAAGGATTTTTTTATTTTCTCTTTTTCCTCATTCGACATGGTGACATTTGTTTTGTTGCAGAATAATGTTGAGGGGATGGATCAACCTATTTAATTTTTTAGCAGAGAATTGAGAGATGCTGAAGTGAAATATGACATCATAGAAAAGTCGGCCTATGCCCTGGTGAAAACTCTCAAAGATTTCAGAGTCTATGTTCTACATTCAAAGATCATCGCATATGTTCCTTCATCTTCTGTGAAGGACATTCTCATTCAACCTAACATAGACGAGAGAAGGAGCAAGTGGATTTCCAAAATCCTTGAATTTGACCTGGAAATAAAAACCACCAAACTAGTCATGGGACAAGGTTTATCCAAGTTGTTGGTTGAATCTAATAGTGAATCTTAGAGGGTTAACTTCATCAACGCTTGTTCAAAAAATCAACAGTCTGAAGTGGCTGATAAAATCCCTTAGAACAACCCTCCATTAGTACAATGCACCTGGTAAAAATATATTATATTTTTTTTGCAAGAGTTGCGACCTCCAGATGGTATGGGAAAAATCAAGGAAAGAGATTTAAAGCCCAAAGAGATTATGTATTGCCTTATTGACTAGGTCTTGTATTGGTCAAGATACCCTTTAGGAGTGATTCTGAGATGTCTAGACCTGGAGGAGGCTCAAAGGATTATATTTGATTTCCATGATAGCCTATGTGGGGGACATCATTTCTGGAAAACCACAGCCTACAAAATTCTCAAGGTTGGGTACTACTGGCCAACTTTATTCACTGATTTATGTGCAAAGATCAGGGCTTCCATCAAATGTCAGAAATTCTCTGGGAAATAGTAGCTCAAGTCTCTGCCATTAAATCCTATGGTGGCCTCAACGCCCTTCCAACAATGGGGTCTAGACTTCATTGGGGAAATTCACCCTACATCAAGCAGTCAACAAAGATGGATCTTGACTGCCATAGATTATTTTACCAAGTGGAAAGAAGATATCCCCACAAGGATTGCTTCTCATAAGGTGATCATTGGTTTTCTGGAAGATATTATAGCAACATTTGGTGGTCCAAGTAGGATTATCACTGAAAACACTGTGTCTTTCAAGGCTGAGCCATTGATCCAATTTTGTGAACAATTCATGATCAAATTGATTCACTCTACCCCCTACTATCCCCAAGGAAATGGATTACAAAATCCTTTTAAATATTATCAAAATACTGTTGGAGGACAACAAGAAAACATGGGATTCGAAGCTCAAATTTTCTTTGTGGACTGATAGAGTGACAACAAAGAGGTCCCTAGGCATCTCTCCTTTCCAACTTGTGTATGGGACATAAGCGATTTTTACTTATCAACTTTCCCTACCTATGGAAAAATTATTCCAAGACTACCAAGGAGAGCTTGATGAAATGATCAGGAGAATACATCAACTGGTAGAAGTGCAGCAGACTAGAGAGTAGGTGATGGACAGAGTGCATGATTGTCAGCAGAAGATCAAACCGTCCTTTGACGGGAAAAGAAGTAAATAGGTTTTCCTACCAGGAGATCTAGTACTCAAATGGGATTCTCCTAGACAAGACAAGGGAAAGCATGGTAAATTTGAATCCCTTTGGATCGGTCCTTTCCATATTTCCGAGGAATTTCCAAACAACACTTGCCAGTTGCGGAATTTGGAGGGGGACAAATTTTTTGGTGGCCCGGTAAATGGTCACTTCCTAAAAATGTTTTTTGTTAAAAGCTGCAAGCAGAGTCCCACCATTGTAAATATCATTCATGTTTTATGTTTATTTTGTTTTGTTTTAATATGAGACTCCATAACGAAAAGCAAAGACACCAGAGTTGCATGTTCTTGGCAGCTCGCAGGGAGCATCCCATCCCCTGTGGAGCCAATGTTAGCACATAAACTTATCAAGATCTTATGAGGTGTGGTTTCTACCCAGGTCTATAATTTGTTCTGTCTCTCTTCCTTTTGAAAACTTGATCGTAAGGTTTTTTCTTTCCTCTCAGCTTTTAGTTGTCTTTTGTTTGTCTTCACCCGGTTGATAGACCCGTTTTTCCCTAGCAGCTTGCCTGAGAAATATTGGCCATAAGACTTCCTATTTTCCCTAAGGTCAATAAATTCTCTCGTTGCCTCTATCGTTGACCTTTTTGTTTCCTGAGCCCTCATCCATTCATCCAAGTAATCGTTTGTAGGCCATAGTCATGACCACCAAGCACAACACTTGAAGTGGTTTGATGTGGACTGAAATCAAGAGAGCAGGAAAAGATCAGTTTTCAACGATAGAGATCCTTCGAGCAGATTAGAATGATGACCATCAGGTAATCGTGATCATACAGTTGCACCAAGTTTAGCGTCAAGGATATGTCCAAAATCGCGAAATGATCAGAGCCATTAATTTCGAAAGGACTCATGGCACAAGATCAACATTTTGTGATTTTGCGATATGGAGCGGTCAAAGGGAAAGTATTTGTAACTTGTGAAATGAGAAATCGTGAAAATATCACAGTCGTTGATCAAAGGAGAGATCTGGACCGTCGGATCATATTTTCTCTATTTCGCGAGTCGGGAAAGTAGGAGGGTAGAGTCTTGAAGATTTGCGACACATGAAGTCCTGAAATGATCTTGACCGTCCATTGCTGAAAGACTGGTGGCACAGAATCATAATGGATAAATTTGTTTTGGGGGGGGGGGAGAGTGAAGTAAGAAGTGTCAATATCCCAAGGTCCTGAAATGTCGATGTTCAATGGGGTCGTTCGATGCAAAGGGATACATGTCTCCCAATCCACGTAATCACAATTTCGTGACTTGGGGAATCCAACAGGGATCACAATGTAAACTCGCAAAATGAAAAATCTTGAAGCACCTAGGAATTAGGCACATGGTCACAGCCGAGGGTTAGATGAAGAGGAGCTGCGCAAAGGATCAAAGCACCCGATTTGGTCACAAAGGAAGATATGTGTGACCTCGAGGTGCCAGAATTGAATTGAAGGATTTGTAAGCTAACCCAAGACATTCATGGGTGTCAGGCCTCACCCTGATCCCGATAAAAGTAGTTAATGAAAATGTGGAAGATGGTTGAAACCTAGTTTCACCACATAAATGGAAAGCATGGAGAATATGGATGTGGAGGGAATACTATCAGCCGAAAGTTCCCCTGTCATGGATTTTTCCTGCAAAGCCCATAACGATCTGATATTTGCGTCTAGCAGAAGAATGCAGGTGCAGCCAGAAAGAGAAATATCCAAATGCCAAGCCTTGAATGTGATGACCAGAGTGTTATTCTGAAGGGAGCAAGTTGTTTTTAGTATAAATACTCAGTTTTGATATTTTGTTAGGGTCGATGGTTGAGCTAAGATCCTATATTGTAAAGTTTTAATGAAGCCTTTGGTTCTCTGGTTATGTATGGCCATTTGAGACTTCTTGTTTAATGACAATCATATTTCTTATCATATCTTTTTCTTATGATATTGAAGACTTGGGCATGGTTGATCTAGTCGAGTTGTTGTGACTGTATTGAAATGTATGTTTGATTGCAATATTATTATGACACTTTCAATTTCCTGAAGTTTTGAATTCAAGAGGATCTTGTTTTCTGAATTTTTCCTCCTTAGGTTGTTGGAAGATCAGATGTCTATAACGGACCTTTTCAATCTCCTCAAGTTCTTCCCCCTACTCACCACTATACCAAACTTACTGACTGAAGTTAGACCAAGACCTCACTTGCTTGTGCTTTTTGATACAGTTTTCTGAGTTAGAACAATACCATCTTGATTCTACGTCCATTAGACCGCCTTTAAATTTATTTTTCATGATATACAAACTGATGGGTATCAATCTTACCTCTTCCACAATCCATGGGTGACTTCTAGTGCTAACACAGTCTCTGAAGGTTATTTCAATTGCAGGAACAATTCTTCCAAGAATTCCAACCACTAGATGATCATCGAGGGCGTCGAAGCTGAAATAACTAGAGGTAGGTGAAGGCTCCTCTCCAGGGGTCCCAAAACAACTAGAGTACACTCTGAGCCCAGAAATTGTCATAAAAAAAGAAACAAAGAAGGTTTTTATTCAACCTCCAACCTTTGGATATACAAAGGCAAGGACATGAACCAAGGCGACACTCCCACATTGGGGAGAGCTCTTTAAAAATATCAGCCAGGAGGAATACTTGGAATATATCCCACATAGTGATCCATATGTAAGAGCATTCGATGATGAGGTGTTCTTGAACATCCGACGCTCGTACCTGCATATGGTTTCGAGAAGAACCCTTTTTTTCCCTGCATTGAAGTTTTGAAGTGGCTTATTGACCCCACACACACACAAAAGTGTTTAATCAATGATGAAAATGGTGGGTGTGTCGGGATGTTCCTTCTGGTAGAGGTCCATAAATACTACAAACTTCGATACCCTAAGGAGCGTCTAAATATATATTTCATCATTAATTTCTATGAGTGCCATGACACCAGCCAGGTGATGGCCTCATGGTAGAGGGAAGACAAGAAATACACCAACCGGAGCACTGGCTGGTACGAGACGACCAACTTAAGGGAGCCATACATCTACTTGATGGCTCTCATCTGTTGATTATATGGAGAGAATGTATGCTCCAGATTTTTAGAGGCATGGATGCCCTTAGCTTACATAGTGGAAATTTCTAGGAGTGGCTTCAAGTGGGGAGTGATATTTTCTAAGCAATTGAGCATTTGCATCTAATAGGTCTAGACGCCGAAGGAAGGAGAGACACCAACATTCTACGTGGCTTCATATCTTCTCGATGTCATGTGCGCCTAAAACATCTTCACCGACATGAACCTGAGATCACATGTTGTAGAGCTCTCGGTCCACGTTTATTTCACCATCCTATGGGAGAATAGGTACAAGAAGTCTTACTCCCTCATTTGCGATGAATTCATTGCAAAAATTTATTTCATTATTTTTAAGAAAGAATGCCCGAGACTATCGGCGGCGGTCAAGAGGATGATATCAAAGGTAGGCCACTGGTAATTGGATGAGCATGACACCTACATCAGGGTGTTCAGGGCCACCAAAGTGCCACATATCCTATCGGCTCATGTCGCAGACCGGATTGTAGTCGGAGAAATATGCTACCAGGCCATATTGCAAGGCTACAATGCTACCTTGGTCAAGAAAAATAAGCAAGCATTCATAGCTTATGGTTTCCATGTAGGTTTCTACTTGGTGAAGAACATCGCTTAAGCCAAACAAGAAGGGTTGAGCCAACTAGAGTGAAGATTCTAGACAGGTTGATTATGCAAGCAAGATCCAAAGGGTCTGGTATTAAAAAATGCTTCTCAAGTGTCATTTTTATGGCTGTACGCCCACGATAAATTTGAATATGAATTCTTCACAAAAAATTTCCAAGACTAGGATGAGATGGTGGAAATAATGGCAGACCCCAAAATGACTAGGTTTAGGGCCATGAACCTGGATGAACATGTGAAAACCATAGAGAAATCAACTCAAGTGGCCCTCATAGCAAGGGAAGAAATGATAGTGGCAAGAGCAACAGAGGTTCCCCTGGTATCTTCGGTGCAGGATAGAGGTTTCCCTATGACACAAGATGCATGGGAAAGGGGGTTTCTCATGATAGAACAGGCTCAATGAGTGATTGATCAACTACAAGATGACCCAGACCTCATAGGAATGGCAGGGTCCCCTACTAAAAACCTATATGAAAGGAAGACAGTCCCAAGCAGCCCTGAACTAATAGACATTGATGAAATCGTTGGGTTAAACAACCCTGAAATCACAATGCCATAAGCCGAATCACTAGGGGATGTTTCAGCTCAACCGGAGATAGTAAAAGCATTAGGGACAAAAAGTGCACCAAACCCCCTCCGTGAATTGATAAACATATATGATGATGAAGAGAGCCCAGAGATGTCCCTGGTGACCCCTGTACAGATCATAGAGGAAAAGGAGCCAAAAAAAAAATAGTTCCCAGCTCCCGATGCACAAATTCAAATCCCTTCACACAATGACCAGGAGGTCGAAAGTGTCTTAGACACTGAACCACTCAATGTATTGGAAACTCAAAAGGATAGTCCGAGATATGGGCCAAGGTTGGGTGAACAAAAGAAAGAAGCTCCATAGTAGGAAATCGGTGTCTCAACAGTTGATTATCAAGTAAGTACCAAGCTTACCCCCGACGCATCAATTTCAATCAGTACTCAACATCCTGACGAGAAAAAAATAGAATTCGGTCCATCATAACACATGGAGGAAGTTCAAGAACCCAGTCTTGAACAAATATATACCATCGGGAGCCTGGGAAATATGCTCACTTGGGGAGATCAAAAAATCCCTAAACTCGTGGATGAATTCACTGACATACATGTTATCTCTTATGACTGCAAAATGAAATTTATTGTGCAAAGAACCACCAAGAAGAGGAGGATCACTCTAGATCACTCCATCCTCATCACCACGGAGGAAAATCTAGTCAACACAGAGCATTCCAAGACATTCAAAATTATCGATGCAAGGATGGAAATCACAGATGCCACCCTATATAGAGCGAAAAGGGATGAAGAGGATTTGGTTTCTTCTCTGAAAGAATTTGAACATTTGCACCACTTGGTGAAATGTTACCAAGACATCACACAAGACATGGTGTTCCTAAGAAGTGAATTCAAGGAGACCTACAACAAATTTACAGATGAACGACACCTATTCACTGTGAGGATAGTTGAGGTTCAAGAAGACACCTTCATGGAACTAGTGACATGAAAGGATATGGAGAGGTGGTACGAGAAAGCACACCAAGCTGTGGAGAGGATCGACTATATCAGCATGGTTCAACAGGGCTGAGACACTGAAGAGCATGACATATGGGTGCTAAGGGAAAGAAACATCGATCACATAAGGAAATCAGATGAATATTGGGTTAAAATGGCTTAGGAACCTCATGGGTCAATCCAAGAGAAATGGGCCAAGTGCAAGAAAAGTTGTACGAAGATCAACCAGGTAATGAAATACATCGGCCTCCTTGAATTCGGTGCACCCGATGACTTTGTCGACTTGCATGATATAGTTAAATCGCACGCCAAACAGGAATCATCATGGGTTGAGGAAATAGAAAAGGTGGTAGACATGGAACTAGGATAGGTGGAACAGTTCATGGAGTACCTGATCAAAGATCAAGCCATGTTGCAGGAGTTAAGTGCTAGAATAGTCAAGTATCAAGCACAAGCAGTAGAGATACGAGATATCCTTTCGACCCCAATGGAATAACATAGAATCTCGTATGCTAACACATACGAGGATATCTTTTTCAAGTGGTCTGAGTACGAGAGGAGCCATCCACTCAAATGAGACCATTTGATGACTCTATGAAGAATTATAGAAGAAAGCACCATGTGGTGAGTCTTGTTTTACTTAGCTAAACTTTAATAGTTTTTTTTAGTTAATAGTATGTTATAAATATGAGGATCAATCTATTAGTTAAAGGTCTATGGTTGTTGCAAAGACCCTCTTTTTTGGATTTGTAAAGAACTATTTCAGAGCTACCTTAATTGAGAAATCATATTTAGGACCAAAGACAAGTTTGTGTTTTTTTCATCAAAAGCATGTATAATTGGATATGAAGAGGAACTATTTATGATTTTTATCACATGGATGGATGTTGTAATGAGTAAGAATTTATGAAACTGTCGATAAGTTATCTGATGCAATGTTTTATAGTTCTTATCTTTAATGATGAAAAGTAGATCGTTGTGTTAATATGTGATTGATGATTAGAGTTAAGGAAACTATTTTTCTTGCCATCATTTATTGCATGAATGTTTTCTTCTGATAAATTGAATCTTAGCCAATAATTGGAACACCGGTAGGTTAATGTATTAGTACTAGGCCTGTGGTATAAAAGCATTGTCTTCATGTTAGAGTGAAAGGGTTATCCCAAGCTCATCCTTATCTAGTAGTTAAGATTTCCCACTTTGTTACTTAGTTCGTTTATATTGGCTTTTATCTTGTATCAATCCCACCTATAGGAGAGAATACAAAAAGAGAACGTTCAAACTGAAGGAGAAGATTTCACAAGAAAACATAAAGCACATCGATTAGTTGGCTGGATCATAAGATGTGGAGAACCATTCCACCATTAAACACTGCAGAGTCTAATTGGGCCTCGGTGGCGGGTTTGGTTCATGTTGTTGAGTTAAATGGATTTAGGACCCCTCAACAATGACCAAGGGATGTGGTAGGTCCAATTTTGTGTGGGGGAAGGATAAACAACGAGAATTCGATGATCTGAAGCATTGCATGTGCTCATCTCTAGTACTCTCCTTGCTCGATCTGCAACAACCATTCAATATTGAGACTGATGCATCTAACTATGTTGTGGGCACAATTATGACCCAAGACAGACATCCAATGGCATACCATAGTGAGAGACTCTTCGATACTATCCGGAAATACCCCACCTATGACAAGGAAATGTATTCCATTGTACTAGCCTATCCTCAATGGAAGCATTACATTCTGGGGAAAGAGACGATCATACACACTGATCTCAAGCCTCTGCAGTTCATACAGACACAGGGGAAATTGTAGAATGACTTCCATCAGAAGTGGTCCACCTGCATCCAATAGTTTCATCTCAACATAAAGTATAAGATAGGTATCTCCAATTGTGTTGTTGGCTGCCTCAGTCATCCCCCTGTGGCTGCACTCACCACTGTGCTCCATTCTCGTGGACATGAAGCCTCTGAGTGGCCCCAAATTTATCAACAATATTTGGACTTCACCACCACATATCAGGTCTTGGGTATAGGTGAAATTATCACTCATTTTCACATTCAGGATGGAATCTTATGCCACTTGGGCCATCTCTCTATTCCTACAAGCAAGCATGCAAAGTTGATTTGGGAATCCCACTACATTCGGGTGGAAAGACATTTTGTCGTAGAGAAAACCGTGGTTGTTCTTCAAAAACATTTTAATTGGCCAAAAMTTTGAYAGGATCTCAACAAGTATATCAAATCTTGCACTTCATGTGCCATTTCCAAGCCATCCATAAAGAAGCAAGKCTTATATACCCCTCTTCATATTCCTGAGAAAACTTGGTAATCCATCTCAATGGATTACATTTATGGCTTRTCGTCCACCAAGAAGGGAAATGAATGTGTGTTTATGGTCGTTGATCGATTTTTGAATATGGCCATCCTAATAGCCTGTAAGATGACTATCACAGTGGTAGAGAATGCCAATCTCTTCTTCGAGCGGGTTTGGGTCCACTTTGGGATACGATAGACCCTCATCTTCGACCGCAACAACAGGTTCCTCAACACCTTTTGGTCGAGTCTCTGGTCTCTGTTGGACACCAAGCTCACAAAATCCACTGTTTTCCACCCCCAAACTGATGGCCAAACTAAGTTTGTCAATCAGATGATTGTGCACATCCTACGCATGTACAATTCTAAGCATTCACATACATGGGACAAGAGTCTTCCCTATGTCCAACATAGTTACAACAAGGCTCTCCATAGTTTCACCGACCATAGCCCATTTCAGGTGGGTCTGGGATTCCAACCCTTGGGACCCATTGATGTTTCACTCCCTCTTACCACYGCATAGACAAACTCTTCCCYGATCAATCTCCGATCGACAAARCCACCAGATTCATTGAGCGGATTCAACACATCTGCCAATAGGTCCAAGAGACTTTGCATAAATCCAATGCTAATTACAAGCAATGCCATGATAAACATAGGGTACCACACCAGTTTCAGATTGGAGACAAAGTCTAGTTACATCTAGAGAAGGAGCGTCTCACTGGGCCCCATCGAAATATTTTACCACTTCGTTATGGGCCTTACACTATCACCAAGGCTATGGGTAGCAATGCTTTTGAGATCAACACTCCACCCTTCCATGGTTTGCATCCATTATTCAATGTGGACCTCCTTTGGCCCTATTTTCCACCATTATTGGACACTTATGAGATTGTAGAATAGATGACACCAATAGAGCTCAACCCTGATTTCATGGAACAATTATCTTCTAATCAGATCGTGGACACACATGTCAAGGGCACCTGCCTGCAGTGGATCCAGCTTTATTGGGTTGTCAAGGCAGGGAAACTCCTACACCAAGGAAATTGGCTCACCTAGGGCCAAATCCAACAAAAATTTCCTCACCTGATGGGGGAACTCAATGAAATGGAGACCATTTCTTCCTAAGGGGGGAGGATTGATCCAGGTGGATATTGGTGGCCACCCACCTATTCCAACTGGCTCCTCGTGTCTATTTTTGTTGAGAACATTCTTCTGTACTGTTTTAGAATTGTGGGTTCTACACTTCTGGGGATATATGAATCCCCACACATCCTCCATGTGAATACATGTGGTCTCTCTCCTAATCCAACTAGCTTAATTTGTATCTTTTCATGTTAGCACATCTTGTCATGCTTCCGGGGTTGTTTTGGGGCCCTAAACGTTTTTTTTTTTGGCTCACCACATTCAAAATATAGATGAAGTTAGATTTTGATGGTAGAATGTGTGGTTATCTGAAATAACTTTCCAATGGGCTATCACACACCTAAAATAGAGGTTGTGTGAAAAAGTTATGACCCTAGGAAGTTGAGGTAGAAAATTACACCAACTTACCTATAGGGCCCACATAACTTTTGGCGTTTCACCTTCTAGGGTTAGGTGTTTGAATGTATAAGGTTTTTGCATTCATGAGTAATATCAAAAAGGCCTATGGAGCCTCATTGTAATCCATTCTGCTCATACAGATGCATGTGGCAACCACATCTCTTCTTAGAGATAGCTACCACCATTCGAGCAAGTTTTTAGTTCTGCAGTTTTACAGTTTCGGCCTATTTCATTATTTAATAGAAGATAGTGTTCACTAGATATTTGTGTTATTCTCCATATCTCTATGTTTATTGTATTCAGTCTATTAATCAGTTTGTTCTTCTCCTAAATTCGGATCACAACAAGCTAAAGTGAAATATGACTTGGGTGGCAGGCTCGAGGAGGGTTTCAATGATGAGCATTTACTACACGACCTATCTACATTCATCCATAGCTAGTACAAGAAAGCTAACATACAGCACATCAACCACTCACTCCAAAATAATTAATGCAGATCAAATACACCACCATTTCCCTAAGTTTCCAATTTAACAAATGTGCCAACCCTCATTTATAAACTCCAATGTGACATATCTCAAATACTTGCTAGGGATACCATGTTCCAACCTTAATTCCAACTCAAACAATGCATATACCCTTGTGGCATGAAATTTCCACATCATGCATATAACTTAAGCATGGATTTTAGTTCCTTTCTCAAAATACATGTAACATAATAAAACTTGTGAGTGTTATATAAAAAAAACCACCATTCCCTTTTAAATCATAATGCCCATAACATCATATTTAATTAATCATTCTGACAGATATTTGAAACTCAAATAAACTATAGGGCTCATATCATCCAACTCATAAGAATGTAAATCATAAGTGTTGTCTCTTCGTCATAGTTACACAAGGGGTCCCACCTATTAGTAATGATTAAATATAGTTAAATAATAAGGTGTTTGCAATCATTTGCAAGCATGTATCCTATGTTGCGCTTTTGGGGGTCAACAAATTGGTGACTCGACAGGGAAGTCTATTTCCAATAGATTAAGAACTCAGAATGTTCGATTTCAAAGACTGATGTACATAGATCGAATAAATATTGACCAGAATTATTATGCAACATGGGGGAAAGCATGGTTTAAGGGAAATAATGAGATGGGATTTGGGGAATAACTAATGGAAAGTGGTATGTATGAGGGGGTTTGGTCCTGTATGCATAACATTCGATGAGTCCTAGTAAAAGTGTTTCTTTTTTTTAAGGATAAATTTTCTGATATGCTCTTTTGAATCTCAGGATGGAGGGAAGAAAGGGATAGCATGAAATAGGGAAGAAAATCAAATCATCTAACAACAGTAATGGAAGAAAAAAGAAATTTCAGTGATGTCTAAAAGGAGGACACCATGATAGTTGTGTAACTTTATTGTTATTGATCAACAATACTTACAGAATGGCATTGTTGTGGAAAAACTGATCCAAAACATATTTACGATAAACATAAAACAATAGATTTTGAAAAATCAATTAAACAAGAAAAATAAAACAACGAAACAAAAATCTATATACAAGAGTGATTTCCACATGGCATTTATCAATCAATTTGGTTCCACATAATGTTTCAAGTGGGAACTGTTTGTACTATAGGAAAACAATCGCTCTTCCAAATCTTTTAGAAAATAAGAGTTTGTGCCTAGGACGAAAGCGATCTTGAAAGGACCTAGCCATAATTTATGAAACTTCGAATGTCTTACTCTATCAACATGGGATGAGTCCCAAATAAAGACTTTCTCATTTAGTTTAAATTTGACATCTTTGGCACATTTGTTAAAATATTTCTTCACGATTTGTTGTGTTCTCTTCATGTTTTCTATGGAAAACATTCTTTGTTCTTCTAATACTAATAGTGCATTTATCCTTTGAGGGACATTGGAATAATTTAATTCTTTGATCTGTAGCATCAGTCATAGGGAGGAGATTTCTAGCTTAGTAGGAAGACTGACTTCTTGACCATAAACAAGATGGAAAGGGGTGCAACATGTGCTTACCTTAGTGGTAGTGTGATCTACCAAAAGTGCGTAATTGAGGAGGGTGTGCCATTGACGAGGCTTATCTTCGATGAGCCTTTTTATGATCCTAACTAGATTTTTGTTAGTAGAATCAGCTTGCCCATTTCCTTGAGGGTAATAAGATGATGATGTGAAATGTTTAACCCCTAATTTATCTAAAAATTGAGTCAATTTAGTGGAAATAAAAGCGGGACCATTGTTTGTAATAATCTCTAAAGGAATGCCAACTCTGGAGAAGATATTAGTTTCCAGGAAAGAAATTTTATGTTCGTCCTGTGAGTGTCTGAGAGGGACAACTTCAGTCCACTTAGTGAAATAATTTGTGGCTATCAAAATGAAAATCTCCCCTACAAAATATGGAGGATTAATAGGACCAATAAAGTATAGGCCCCATTTAGAAAACATAAAATACAGGAGAACATGTTGCAAAGGCATAGCAGAAAGATGCTCTTTCCCGTTGAATTTTTGGCACTTATCACAAGATCTTGTGAATTTATAAGAATATCAAAAAATTGAAGGCCAATAATAACCATTCCTGATGATTTTAAAAGAGGTAGCTTTAGTATAAAAGTGGCCACCAACGTGAATAAAAAAATCTGTTGATCCATGAGTTTCCAGTAACAATTTATGCTCTTCCTAATTATTCACGAATCGAAGTAATACACCATCAGTAGAACTTCTGAACAAAAATTCTCCTAAAATAATATACATGGAAGATTCAAGATGAAGTCTTCTCCTCTAATGCGTATCTAAGTCATATGGGCATTTATGATATTGCAAGTAATACACCATATTTTTATACCATGTATGTTTAGTTATAGAAAGGGTTTGTTTCTCAATATAAAACAACGTTGAAAGAGGATTATCTTGATCGTCGATTTCTTCACTTGCTTCAATATGTTGAGTTAAGTGAAGGGATAAGTCTTGTCCCTTAATTTTTTTTGAAGTAGTGATGGTTAAATAATGCTCCTGGATTTTGGCAAGCCAATGTGCAAGCTTCCCTGAAAGATAAGTTTGTGAAAGCATAAACTTTACATTAGGAAAAGGGACTTTTACCTACATGTGTTTTCCTAGGATAAACTGGAGAAATTTCTATATAGATTTAACAAGAGAAAAGGAATGTTTCTTAATATAAGAGTACTTGAATTTTTCATCTGATAAACTTTGGCTCATGTAAGCTACAGGTTTCTCATTATTTTGATCATCACATTGTAAGAGGATAGAAGAAACTTCTTCCTTAGTGGAATTATTGTCTATGATAAAATATTTCTCAAAGTACAATTTCACTATAACTAGTGCGGAACTAATTTCCTTCTTAATCATTATGAAATCATTTTTGACATCATTTTTCCAAGAAAAGGAGTGATCTTTATTTATAATATTATGAATTGGTGTAACCATTAAAGCAAAACGGGAACAAATCTGCGCACGAAGTTGATAATACCCATAAAGCCTTGAACCTCCTTTTTGGAAGTGGGGAAGGAAGGATAAGGATAGAAATAATCCTTTCAGGATCTATGCTTACTCATCAGAAACGATATTTCCAAGGAGCTTTCCCTTGGTGATGCCAAAAATAGATTTAGAAGGATTTAAGGAAATGCCGAATTTTTACATCGCATGAGAACTTTCCTAAGATGACCAAAATGATCCAATTGATTCTTTGAATAGACAGTCAAATCATCAATATATAATTGGATAATATTACCGATTAGATTATCAAAATCTATTTGCATATCTCTCTATAAGGTGGCACCTGCATTAGATAATCCAAAAGGCATGCATTCATAAGAAAATGTGCCCCAACATGTAGTAAAGGTGGCTCTGTATCTATCGGTCCTTTTTACCTTGATTTGATTATATCGAGAGAAACCATCAAGTAAGGAAATTATTTGTGACCCTCCAACCTATTGAAAAATAATTTCCATATTAGGGAGAGGAAACTAATATTTTACGCTAGCTCTATTCAATGCGTGAAAATTGACGCATAATCGAATCTGACTAGTTGTTTTTCTAATAGGAACCAAATTTGAAACCCACTCATAATACTTAACTGGAAATATTATACCAGCTTTCAAAAGTTTTTCCAAATCCTTTATAATAATAGCTTCAAGTGTGGGATTAATGGTTCTTTGTTTTTGCCTACTGGTTTTATCCCTTCCTTGATAGGAATGGCATGTTGTATGAGAGAAGGATCAAAACCACGAATATCCTTGTATGGACATGAAAAAACATCTTTAAATTCACGTAATAGTTCTGTGAATTTCTCCTTTTCTTCGTCAGAACATTGGGAACCTAGTTTAACCATGTTTTGATATTTAGAGGTCCCAAGGTTCAAGGAAATGGTATCACCCACTTTCCTTTTCGACTCCTCTTTTTTACATGTTTCTTTGTTTCTCACATCACTAGACTAAAATGAACTCTCAAGAGGAGTCAAGCCTTTCAGAAATTTATCATATTCCATATATATGATTTCCTTAGTCTTAAACAATTCATTTTGTATGAAATAACAGATGCCTTCATCATTAGGGAAAATATGCCATGATTCTACATTATCTGGAATGTGAGGACGATATAAAGATTGAAAAGTACAATCAAGCCTTTGAGGTAGAAGTTTTCAAGTATGGGATGCCGCAAATATAGCTAACCTATTAGCCATCGAATTATGTTCTCTCTTAACATGAGTGATGTTAAATGATAACAAGTTCGAGATAAGAACCCAAACGGCTTGGGTATAGAGTTTCATCAACTTATTTCTAGGAGAATATATTTTATGCACAAGGTTCACAACAAGTTCATAATCACCAAAAACTATAAGGTGGCCACAACCAAGGTTATAAACATTTTCAATACCTAGTATTAAGGCTTCAAACTCAGTGACAATGTTCGTGTAAGAAAAATCTATCCTATAAGAAACTTTATGGATTTTACCTATAGGTGAGTACAATATAATGCCATCTCCACTACCTTCGTTTGAGCATGATCCATCGAAATGCATGTTCCACATACCGTCTTCTAAATCAATTTGTTCTAAGTTTTTGTCACTCTCATCAACAAATATAGAGTACACCCTAAGTCTTCCTAAAGATAATTTACATTTGGTTGAGGAATATTCTCTATGTATAGTGAAATTCTTCCTTCTCTTAGGACTATGATATTCTTTCCATTCTGGGGAATGAATAAGTGTGTCCCATCAATAAAAAGATATCCGCATGTTAGGGAATTCCAATCTCTTCCTAGGATAATAGAATACTTGCTTACTATCATGTTGATTACTTGGATGCTAAGGGTTGTCCTTATTTTAGGATGTGCACATAAAACTATATTTATTTCTTTGATTTCACCTATTGTTGACTGCAGCAGACTGTTATAGGAGAGCATGATTCTATAATTTTCATTAGTACATGATAATCTTAGCTCTTCCATAATGATTTTTGACATTATTCTTAGACCCGAACCACCATAAATTAGGCAACAATGGGCTATCATATCCATAATTTTTACAGAAATGAAAAATGGAGGTTTTTTACAAGATGTCTAAAATTATTTACACCTATCTTATTTATAGTGGGATCCTCTTCTTTTTCCTCTTCAGAAAGATTTGCTATGGTGGAAGATTTTCCTTCCATAAAATTCTTGAGATGCTTTTGTTGTTCAGGGACAACAACAATGTCCAAAAGAGTAGCATCAAACTTGATATTATCCAGTTGGTTAAGGATGTTTTACTTGGAAGAGGGAAGAGGGGAAGGAACACATTGACTCTATGGAACTTTGACAGTTTGTATATTAGTACCTTGTGAATATGAGACTGGAGTGGGAGGAGGATCATATTTCCCTTTAGGAGAATAAGATTTTTTCCTAGTATTTATGATCCTAACATCTTTTGGTTCTGCCCAATCTAGAACAACTATAGTGGTTTCAGGATTCTTTCCAAAGATTTTATCTCTGGCACTCTTCTTAACTTCACAAGTACTTTCTTCATGAATTTATTCATAGAAGTTACACCAACTACGAGACATAATAGCCTTGGGATAAAAATTGTTTTCATTTGTATTCCTAAAAGGTGTTGCAGAAGAAGAAGGTGCCCCATGAGTAAGCGAGTGAACATTCCCCTTTCATGCATAGGCTATCATTTGGTTGTTCGTATCTTGTACAAGTTGTAGTAGGGAAGACATATATGTTTGTTTGACTGAGTCTCCTTTAAGAAGAATTGTTCTTTTAAGTTTCTCTTCGTACTCCAGAAAAGTGTGGAGAGCGAAGCCAAGATTTTCAATAGCCTTTTCTTCAAGCTTATGACGATAAGGAGAGGGAAGTGCATTATAGTAATGCATGAAGGCGGCTTGGTTTTGGGGGAGGATTAGTTTAGGGATTTGATTTACAATTTGGTGAAGCAGAGGTTAAAAAACTTATTAGTATCACCATCTTTGTAAGAAATATTGTTATATTCCCTTAACTATTTGGTTGAGCTCTTAGATTTTCCATAAGTGGACTTGAACCAATAAACCAACTCTTCCCAAGCAAAAAGGATATTTGAAGGGAGATTAAACAAATCATTTGTTTCTTTCCCTTCAAGGGAGTTGACAAATAAGCACATGCATGTGTCATTGTCGTTAGCCCCGATATTATTAAAAGCATTAGAAAATGCCACTAGGTGTTTGTTTGTAGAAACAATATTATTCCCTGAGAACTTAGGAAGATGCTCCTTGAAATTGGGTAACAGACAAGTAGCGGGTGATAGATTCAAGGGAGAATATACGTGCCATGGGGTGTTCATAACATATTCCTCGAACTAAAAACATACATACTTCTTTATAACCTTAGCAGGGTTGGTATTTGATTGTATAGGAACTTGATGACTATATAGACTACCAATTACTGATGAGGTCGAAGGTTGGGATGATGAAGCACCTCCAGCATCACTAGCACCACATGTGGATGCCATTTTGAAAGTGATGGGTCAGGATGAAAAGGGTGAGATGGAATAATCAAACAAGGTCCTCCTTAGAGTTCTTTCTTGGGTCAACAAAATGGATTTCCTCCTTCCTATTTCAATGATAGGAGTAGCTTCTAAGGACAATCCTCTTCTTATTCTAGAAATG
>ML815726.1:4594-26528 GCA_009831015.1 Picea engelmannii
AACGAACTTACCCATTTTAATTTTCATGTTCAAATAATCAAATAACTATCTTTTTCATGAGCATATATCATATAACATACAAATAGGTCTAGAGGTACACATCTCAATGTCTAACCAAGTCTAACTGACTCCAAAAAATGCTAAACTTTGAATTATTAAGATTAACAAACAATACTGTTCTAACTACCCAATGTCAAAATATGGGGCATTACAATTCAATATGTCTCTTGGTCTAAAGTAGTACTTGAAAGTCTTTTTTGTTGAAGAAATTACTTACAATAGAATTGGTTAGCGATTGGTTTGGATTTGTTGGAGGTTGTTGAGACATTCTCTCAGCCTCTCTCCCAAGTTTAGAATAAGTTAAAAAAATTTGTAAATGTATTTATATTGTGTGTATTCTTAATGAAAAGTGAAATTTTGTGTGCATACTAATTTTCTTATTTAGTATTAGAGATGAGTGCTACGGGCTCAACTCCCTCACGGTAGTGCCTAGGAGATTAGTATAGTTTGGAGTGATGAACTTTTCAGTTTTGTGTGAGACGTTGCCTACCGTTGCTATATGTTGTTGAAATCCCATAAGGAAGTTGTTGTCCACCTAAGTTGTTGTTCATTGACTGCCGGTGTGTAGAGTTGCACAATGAGTGTTTTTTTCTGCAATCAAGAGAGGGTCGTGTGATTTTTAGACATTACCGTATATATTAAATTAACCCGTGTATTGTGAAGGAGTTTTTGTTGTTGCCCAAAAGAGAAGACTCAACATTTTTTTTTTTAAGAAGATGTCGCAATATATACAAGATCTCTTCACGGCCTGCTTATGAATCAATCCTGCAACACTCTCGTAATAAATTTTCTTGGCTGTGAATTTGTGGGATTCAAGTTATGGATAAATAACATCGAGAGACGAGCTTTGGGGTTCTGATTTGAAGTGCGAGTAGGAGCAAACATTTCATCTCATATGTGCAGACAAATCTGCAGTCTCGATATTCTCTACATCTAAATTCATTTTTTGTGAGGGCTTGTCATCCATCAAGTGTCAAAAATGTTGTTGTATTTGAAAACACTCGTATAAATATTTTAAGACATGTGTCTTTTGTTGATGGTCCAAGTCATGGTAGCTCTGCAACTAAAAGATTTCCAGCATTGGATGGACGATGAAAAAGAAGAATTTATTTACTTGATTGAAAGGGACAGTCAAACACAAATAGGGGAAGCTATAGTAATTAATGTGTAGTAGTTATATTAATTAATGTGAATGTATTTTTGTGTCTGTAAAATATAATCCAGAACCAGCTATAGAACATGGTAATATAATTTAAGCTTGTGTGTTGAAGCTCGATCTTGCCATAATATGGTCACTAGTTTGATTATGTTTACAACATGTTATAAAACTAATGGGTCTTGTTATGCCTTCAAAAGCATCGGTTAAAGTTCACTTTTTATGAGATCTTTGTGTGTTATACAGGTCAAGTTGATCATCCATAGCACTCTCCTACAACCTAACGGATAGCAGAAATAGAAATATCCGAGAGATGGAAGTATCTCCATAAATAATAAGTGTTTATGTTTTAAATGAATGAAATGGGAAGCTCGAGAATGTGAAGAAGGGAAGAGAGAAAACTAGGAAGTTTAGAGTGAGTGTAAGTTGTAGTGAAGAACTAGAGAAAGCCATGTATATTGTAATTTGTATTGTAATCTTTGTAATGAGTGTAAGGAGAGTCTTGGAGATATTGTTTACAATAAAATTTGTTAGTGATTGGTTTGGATTTGTTGGAGGTTGTTTAAAGATTCTCTTAACCTTTCTATCAAGTTTAGAATAAGTTGGATCTAACAACAAATTTGTAAATGTATTTATATTGTGTGTATTCTTAATGAAAAGTGAAATTTTGTGTGCATGCTAATTTTTTTATTTTTTTGACATTGAATTACATTCTTTATCATACCAACTATTATAAGGTGGATTGTGCCTTTCTTTAAAACAAATAAGCTATGTGTCATTTTTTATTATTCTTTCTACAACTTCAGGAAAATACATTCTCTAATTATTATCTTTTTGTCTCAAGAGAAAAGAAAATGGAAATTTTACTCTTTCTACAAGTTGGAAAAATACATTTTCCTATTATTATTTTTTTGGAGTCAACTCAAGAGAAAAACAAAATAGAAGTATGAGCAAATTTTAGGAATAGAAGAAAAAAGAAAATGGACTTCTAAGAAAATTTTAAGAGTTCAATTCCAATTTAAAAATTATCATCACTATTATATTATGAAAGGAATAAAAAAAAATGAAAGGAATAAAGAAAAAAAGATATCCACCCTACCAGGATGAAATGAATTAGAAATGAGATATTAAAGAAAAATATGAAATATAAACCATCATGTATTTATAATTTGGTTTAAAATAATAATCTAGAAATAGTAACACAAAATTTAAAAAAAAATAGATTTTATAAACCTAAAATCAATCCAATAATAATTAAGCAAAAAAAATAATTTTAAATAAGTTAAAAATTGATTACTTACAAAAACTTATTGAATTAATCTCTAAATCTTTAATGTTTCAGGAAACTGAGATGAATGTTCGTACCTACCAACTCAAATTTGAATAATAATTCAATTAAGGATTCCTTAAGGGTGGAGTGGTGTTGGAGAGCAGCGGGTGTCCAGAGGGGCGAGCAATATCCAACCTACTTAAAAAAAGATTTTATAAACCTAAAATCAATTCAATAATAATTTCAATAATAATTACAGAAAAAAATTAAATTAAATAAGTTAAAAATTGATTAATTACAAAAACTTATTGAATTCGTCACTAAATCTCTGATGTTTCAGGAAACTCAGATGAATGTGTGTACCTACTTACTCAAATTTGAATGATAATTCAATTACGGATTCTTTAAAAGTTATGGGTGGAGTGGTGTTGGAGAGCAACGACTGTCCAGAGGGACGAACAGTATCCAACTTACTACAATGTTCGGCAAGTGAAATATAGATCATCTAATCTGAAAACAATTCAGATCTGACGGACTTTAATCCACCTTTAATCCACCTGCCCCAGCGCTGCATAGCAGGGTGGATATTGGCCGCTGATCAGATAGATATAAAGGAACAGATAATAATACAAAAGACAAAGATGAAGTGGGCCTTGGCACTTTGTATAAAATCCACGCGCAGCCGGTTGAAAACTACGCTCAACGTGCAATTGCCTTTATGATGTGGAAAATCTCTTTTCCAACGGTCATGCATTAGGGTTACAGTCCGGTCATGCATTAGGGTTACAGTCAATAGTCTTTTTGACTTGTGTTCGTACAAGAACCTCACATCCCATCACTGACTGTCTCTGAAAAATGAAAACGTAATCTCATTGGTTTCTACTTTGAAAAAACCGCCCAGATCCTTCAAGTACAGATCGACATGAATCAATGGTTTAGAATAAGTGCATTTGTCGACGACGATATCTAAAAATGAACGAGGATCCTGAAAGGAAACCCTCGAGTCGGCCAACTATTCATCGAAAGTGATCCTAAAAATGTAAATGCTAGCCGGAAACAGGATTGAAAGTGACAGAGAGCCTCAAAATATAAATGGCTATCAGATTCACCAACTAATAGAAGTATTTACCCATTATAGCAACTAATAGAAGTATTTTAAAACACTTTTGTTTAGGATAAAACATTTATTTATAATTTTATTAATTATTGAAAATTTGGTATAAAAAGTAGTAAAAGCTTTAAGATGATTTTAGTTACTTCGATTTTATGGATATAAAATTAATTTAATAATTATATATGTAGATAACAATTTTTGTAGAAAAAAGTTGTATGCATAAAAGGTATATAATATAGTGATAATCTATCAATTTATATTAAATTCATGTATCAAAGAAAATCTCTATGTATAAAAAAATATAATTTAATAACTTGAATGTTAAGTTTACTTAATTATAAAGTAAATTAGAGAATAACATATGCCAAGTGAAAATAATTAACAACAAAGTGTGCTAAAATAATCACTCTTTGTTAATTCATATTAAACTTATGTATTAGAGAAAATATCTATGTATAAAAAACATATAATCTATTAATTCTAATGTTAAGCTCACTTAGGAAGAGGCTTGGAATTCACCAGGAGTGACAATAGTGGTAGTGAGGGCTTAGGTGATGAAGCTCGTACCCTTTGGTTGTTGTGGTATACTGCAACCTTGAGAAGAGGAAGAGCGCAAATGTGTGGTGTGCGTGCACAAATTTGTAGTGCAACAGTGGACTCGGAAGATGAAACATCACATAGTTACACGTTGACAGGAAGAGAAGTGGTCATGTATTATGGTGGGGTGCTAATAGAAGAAGCATGCAAACAAACTATGATGTGATGCACAGAGCAGGAAGCGTATGAACATCACCAAGAATATTTGTAATGGACAACACGCACATAAGCCTTACATGACCTCAGTCTCATGGAAGAAGAAGAAGATCAAGTTAATACCTTCTTTCACTTTTGTTTGCATTTGCTAAGATATCCAAAATTCGTGAGTAAGTTGAATCAGATGTAAACTTCTTGCATGAAAGAGAAAGGAGAGGAGACCACCATTGCAGCTCCACTGTTAAAAAGGGATGTGTGCTAGGTCAGTACGAAAAAGCGCATGGCCTGTGAGTTTAAGAGGACAATAGAGTTGGGTGGGTATGATATGGATGGATTCATGTTGGATCTAGGATCTGACATAAACTTTTTACCCAAGAAATCCTGGGAAGTGATGGGGAAACTGAAGTTAGTCTAGTCACCCATTTAGTTTTGATTATCCAACCAGTATAAGATCTACCTCATCGGCTGGATGGAAGAGGTTGATGTGAATATAAAAGGTGTAAAAGCAAAGGTCGACTGTTACACATGATTTTGGTCACTAGGGTGATGTCTCAACAGTGATGTATTCAGGCTCCTAACAAGGAATTTTTGCCTGAGAAAAGTGGCTCCTATCTTCTTCCAAAACCATATTTTTAAGATGAGTTCACAGGCTGCCTATGGTTTAGGGTGCGAGAATCCTTCAGTCTCGCAGACCACCCACACTTAGGGTGAAAACTTCTCGTAGTCTGCTCCATATATAAGGTGTGAACCTATTTTTAAGCTTGGAAAGGAGAAGAGATCTCGAGGGTTCTAGAATGGAATCTTCTAGAAAATGAGTTGGCATTCGCATGGTTGTCATTTTACTAACTTCTTAGATTTGATGGGATCATCCTCATCCATCTAACCATCTCTTCTTCTCCTATATATTGAAAGGTTTCTCATGGAAAAGGTTAAGCAAGATTGAATGAAGAATTGGTGAAAGAATTGTGTGAACAACCCTACTTGGACAGAAGCTTGAAGACTCTATTTGGTCTATCAAGAGGAATTGGATCTTCTTCATGCAAGTGTAGAGCAAGTCTGTGTGTTGGAACCAAGGGTCACTGAAAGGAAGCTTGCAACATCAAGACGATCAGGTTGTATCTTCTACCTTCAATTAATATGATACAACGGCATGTCCCTTTCCCATAAAGTCACTCTTACTTTATTGTGTAACTCCTTGATCATATGCATAAGTTGACATTGAATATACTTTTCTATCTTCACTTTGGTTGGTTTGTGTTGTCTTGGATTTGACTTCACGAGAGCACCGAAGCGAAGCAGGAACAACAGAGACCTGAGGAAGCGATATCAAGGTATGTCACTTATTCCTTCTCATTAGTAGATTCGATGACTACAACTTAGGGAAAGAGTCCTGTCTTGTCCTGTTTTGTTCTAGATCCAAGTGGATCTAGGGAGATCTGTTAGTGTCCGCACCTACTAATTTGTCCGATAACAAAATTGGCGACTCCACTCGAGATGCAACCCATTTTTGGTGGTTTTTCCTTGGCCATTTGATCTTAACTTACCATTTTTCATTTCCATAAATCTATGAGTCTTGAGGAGACCCTGATAGACTCTATGGGACCAGAAGTTCCTTAAAAAAAATGTTTTTTTTCCAAATTTTTCTTAGTTTCAGGCCTTCTCGCACTGCACCCTTCTGTAGCCTGCGAGAACCACTAGGGTTCTCACCCTGTTGTTCAGTTCAGTGCGAACTTCTTGCACTCTACCTTTGCCTAGCATGTGAGAATCCTTCATTCTCGCACTGCACCCCACTGCCAGCCTGTGAACCCATTTGCAAATTTTTTGGATTAAGGTTTTTTGTATCCTCAAATGCCTAGATTTGTATGTGTGTTTGAAAAGAACTTCTCTGGCTAGTGATTGATTGTTTCTTGACTTTGAATCTCGTGAATGATTAGTCTTCATAAATCGAAAGCTCTTCTTGTTCATTTTTTCTCAACTGTTACCTCTTGACCTTTTCTTAACAAGGATATAATCTCTGGTTTTGAAATCTGAGTGCTTGTTTGGTTGGGAGCCGGTGATCGATTTAAAAGTTGGGATTAATTGTCTTTTTAAATTGCTCATTACTTGGAAAATAATTATTCATATGCATTTGAAGAGACTAGTCTTGTCTGCTTGTTATTTTTTTCTTCATTGAAAGATTAGATTGGGTGTTTGTTGGGTATTTATTTTTCATTGTTTGCTTGTTTTTTCTTAGTTCCACCATTGTTGTTTGGTTTCTAGTGAAAATTAAAAAACATTTTTTCTTTTTAAGCAACTTTTTATTTGAAAATATTGGCATTCAATTGTTGAAATAGAACGAATAGAGAATTTTCATTGTTCAGGATTATTTGATATTGCATTTTAGAGAAGATCATACATCATAGTTCATATTGTTCCAGAAAACTCCTCTTTCCCTCCTGTAAATAGGATTCATCGAACAAAAAATTTGTATCATTCATTCCTATCTATGCATTGTTGAGTCAGAGTCTCACACAACATCGGTTTCATTTCCGTCTCCTTTGAGTAACAACAACCTTTAATAATATTACGCAATTTTAAAATTTAACTAGTAACGTTTTTTAGGGCTCTTTTACACCAACATTAGCTAGGCTAGAGATTTGGAATAGGTAGTGAGACACATTCTCTAAAGCACAAAACACACAATTGTATCTTGTGATAAAGAGTGTCAAATTCAATTTGCATCGTTTTGTCCTGGGAAACCCTTCTCACACAAGGGTCAAACATGAGGTTGCATCGAGATTGACAGAGTTACTCACCCTACTTTGTTGATATTGGTGTAAAGATTGCACATATTATGGGGGTCACTTGGAGGTATGCTCACAATGATGAGTGGAAGTCTCTCAAGCTGATTTCGGGCTAGATACCTTGCCCTTGCGTGTGGATTGGACTGTCGACTGTTCTCCCAGGCATTATTGTTGTTAGTGGTAACCTTAGTAGCCTATCTTCTTAACGTCTTACATAAGGTGACTGTGAAGGGGCAAGTCTTCACAGTACCTGGAATCAACATTGGCCAAACTCACTCGGGCTCCTTGGAGGGTATACCCACAATTATGTGTGGGTGCTTGCACCAGTGTGTAAGTCCTTTAAGCAGGTCGTCAACGCAACTTTTCCACCCTATCCCATCCCCTTCTTGTCTCATCGTCGCGACGTTGGATTTCATCACCAACTAGAGATTTCAGAATTAGAAGGTCTTGTTTGCTTGGTTTTGCTTCCTAGATTTTTACTACGCATGTTGTTCGTTCACCCATGTTGACCATAGAATTTCCTTCGTAAGTTTCTAAATCGATCACAATTGACCCTCCACATCGTTCACGTAGAATGCAAGGCTTACCCCCAGAAAATATGGAAGGTTCTCAACCCTTGCCTACCAACTCATCAGAGCTCTCCTCAACAGAGTGAAGTCCAAGACGTTGCCACTCCACAAGTGGAAAGAACTAACTCTCTAGAACAGTTCCAAATTACCAATTCTTGAGAGGACTTCCGACTTCATCCTGACTCTGAGAAACGTATTGTGTGAGTGAATTCTTTTGGAGCCTTAGTTGTCCATTCTTCTGGATCACCCACTGGACCTTTCCTAGGACTTGAGGGTCAAGACCCTTTTTGGACTACTGGAATTTTTAGATGGGATATCTTTGGCTCAGGAGCAGGTGTTGATATCACTGTCGCACTTGAGCTACCCGAAACATATGATATAGATGCAATACCTTTTACTACTGCTTATTATTTTCCTGGTACAGAAGCTCCAAGAGTTGACCACATCTTGACTCTCCCTCTACAAATGGTCCATTACACAGATACTATGAGTCCTCACACTGGGATTATCGCGGCTAGCCAAGTCCCCATTGGCACACCACTTTCGCCCAGAGTCACCCCAACACTTCAACCCAGATATCATGTGTTGAATGCTTCTATTCTCGTGCCTACACAAATCACATCTAGAACTCCTGGTGGTCCAACTCCTTCTGGGCACCATCTTCCCGGTTTCATTTCGACACTTCCTTTACCCCCTTTCAGAGGACCTCTTCCATCCTCTATCAGAGGCGCTAATCCTAGTGGTACCATTCCATCGTTCACACCAAATTACCAAATTCCTGTTGGTGGACAATTTCACTAAGGAGGCCCAACTCAACCCCTAATTGGAGAGAAACCCCCACTGACCCCACCCTATGGACAAAACATACCTCCATCCTTGGTCCATTATTGGAATCATCTTATACAACATAATCCTCCACCGACTAGTGGGCAACAGCCTCAAACGAGCTCCGTCATACCCACTAGTACATGCCAACCCTATCCAGGTACGTCTGATCCTATTTGGGGCTCGAACGCTCAACCCCAGGCCCCAGTTCAAGGGTACAACCCTATGAGTTACTTGCCTCCACACCAACAACCGAATCTGCCCAGATCCTCACATTATATGCAGATTGCTTATGGATGGTCCCACTGGTTAGCCGACGGGTCTCCCTCCTCAAAGTCACCAGTACTCGCATGTGAATAGACAATTACCTTTCTTAGCCATCCTGGACCTCCCGGAGTTGTGAAGTATTTTAAATGATATGATTCGTCACTCTCCTCAATGACCCACCATACCGGCCAAACTACCATCCGACATCCCTAAATTCGATGGCAAACCAGGAGAGGACCCGAATAATCATGTAATGACTTTTCACCTTTGGTGCTCATCCAACTCCTTGATGGATGACTCTATTCGTTTACGCCTTTTTCAGCGAACCCTCACGGGTTCCGCCGCGAAGTGGTATATATAATTACCACGAGGTGTCTTCGTCGACTTCAACACTCTCGCTACGGTTTTCCTCACCCACTACCAGTTACCAATCCGCTATGAAATGGGGACCGAGATTTTGAGTTATTTCAAACAAACCAAAGCTACTCATATCTCCGATGACATTCATGAGTGGCGACGGAGACGACGTCTCATCAAACTCGAACTTCCCGATCAGTTGCTGGCAGAGTGGTTCATGAAATCATTCATGAATGACATCGGTCATGACATCGCCATGGGTGGAGTTGTCACATAAGAATAGGCCATTAGTCGTGCTCAATACCTTGACCTCGTTTACTCACAAATGGGTACTCTTTATGAATTACTCTTTGATGCGCCTCGTCCTTCTACTTCCGCCACTTCAACTACTCTAACTACTTCTCATGCAACCGACGGTGTGATTGGCACTTTCCATGCCCAACCTAATTTCGTCCAAACCTCTAGTAAAATCCCCAAACCCATTTCTTCTAATGTTCAAAATGCTTTGTCTCCTACCCCTCCCACTGGCAAGACTTCTGAGGTAAATGTTGTTCAATCTACCCCTGCCGGTAAAAACAAATCCAGAAAGGGAAAGGGTAAGAATAAGGAGGACAAAAATAATTCACAAGTAGAGAGAACCAAACCACCACCTGTTGACGATAGGGATAAACGCAAACCCTGATACCCTTGCCTTATCTATGGTTATAATTACTACACTAAGTATTGTCCACGACAAGCCGAGGTTACTAAGTTCCTTAAAGGGACCATAAAACCACCCACTCCGACTGTATTGTCACAACCCTTCCCTTCTCAACAATAGACCCAATTGGTCATTCATTACCAACCTTCCCCCTCCAATACATCCTATGTCTTAATGTGTACAGGTGATTCAAAGAAGAATGACATCATAGTTACCACTCGAGCCAAAGATTATTCTTCCTCCGAAGAGAAGGTTGATGCGATACCTCCTTCGTTGGTCCAACCATCTCCCACGACTCCACCTACCAACGGTCCTCTTCATCTCGAATAACCAAGCCTCGATACAGATCTTCGCCCTCCTCCAAAGGGTGTCCTTTGGAAATCGGCTTTCAATCCTCATGCCCGTGTTGCCCAGAACTACAGTATTGTTGAATATCTGGCCCAAGCACCATCCGCGATGTCAGCCCTCGAATTCCTTCAAAGTTTTCCTATACAACAGAAGGAACTGTTGAAATATATCAGTGGAATCGACCCTATGGATACGAATTTAATAATTTTTTACTTGGAAGATCACATTCCAAGGTTACGCCCTCAACTTGCATTCCAAATACAAGTTATTGTCTACGAAAAAAATATTTGTAGAACAGTTATCGACGAGGGTGCCTCGACGTGTGTCATGTCTATTACCTGCTGGAAAGCCATCAGCTCTCCTCCTTTGACCGAATCCAACAACACACTCAAATCCTTTAATGGATACAGTTTTAAGCCTTACGGTGTACTCGCTTCGTTGTCGATTATGTTAGAAGGAAAAATGGTCCAAGTTGAAGTGGAGGTCTTTGACGTTCCTCTCGATTACAACCTTCTACTTGGTTGTAGCTAGATTTATTCCATGTGCATAGTTGTGTCGACTCTTTTCCATGTCGTGCATTTCCCACATCAAGGAAAGGTAATTACCATCGACCAATTAGCCTTCTTTAACTTAGATGCACGTACCGGAAACATACCGTTCATTGCCAAAACCCCCCTCAGACATGAGAACATCGGTGTGGGTCTTCTTAAAGACTCCTCATTAATCGGTACCTTCCCCATCCCACCACCCGATGTTCCACATCTGTCTATCGCCTTGATCAACATGATCTCCACCTCTATTCATGGAACCCTGCGTCTCATGACCCCATGGATGATACCCAACCCCGACAATCATCTTCGTTACGGCGATGAAATGCCTTTGAGTCTGGTCGAATCCGCCTATCAGGCCATTCAATCGACAACCCCTTCTACCCCCTCTCTCGGTGATTTATTTCCAGATCCTTTCCTCGTCATTTTTCCCGTGGACAAGATGATTATGTTTTTTTTGGAAGACACCCCCTAGAACAATGGACATCATCATTCCATCACCTTCCTGGGACAATAAACCATCGAGGGTTACCAATGGATCTCGACCCCGTCGACTGTTGTCATCATTTCTACTATTCCCGACACTACACACGATGTGTTTTACGAAGGGAACTTAAGTAATATCTCACCCACCATCCCCCTCGACATATCCATTAAACCTGGAATTGTCAAAAATGTGCATATCGGAGCTTTGTGTTCCCCTGACGAAATTGTCACCTACAAGTCGCTTTTCAAGGAATTTCATGGCGTCTTCACCTGGAGCTATGAAGAAATGTTGGCTATTGACCCCAACATTGTTATACATGAGATCAAGACATATCCAGATGCTATACCCATCTGAAAACGACTTCATCCAATCCACCCACGTAAAGCAACTGCTATCAAGATTGAAGTCAAGAAACTTCTCAAAGCCGACTTTATTTACCCGGTGGCTCTCACTGACTGGGTTTCCAATATTGTCCCGATCGACAAGAAACAAGGCACAATCCATGTGTGATTTGATTATAGGGATATTAACAAAGCATGTCCTAAAGACAATTTTCTTACCCCCTTCGTCGACCGGATCGTCGACGATTGTGCCGGCAGTGAAATATTCCCTCTGATAGATAGATTCTATGGATATAATTAAATCAATATCGTTCCTGTGGACCAACACAAAATCGCTTTTATTTGTCCTTGGGGCACATTTTCCTATGGAAAACTTCCATTCGATTTAAAAAACGTTTGCGCAACTTTTCAGCGCACTATGTCTTACGCCTTCCATGATATCAAGCACATCATGTAGCCATATCTAGACGAATTACCCACTCATTATATGTGTCATGTAGATCATCCAATACACCTCCGATCCATTTTCCTTCGATGTCGGTTTTACCATATACACTTGAATCCTCACAAATTCATTTTCTGCATTGAATCCAACCGACTTCTAGGCTTTATTGTTTCACATCAAGGGATCCTGATAGATCCTTTGAAGGTTGAGGTGATTCTCAATCTCCCTCCTCCTTCTTCGCTTTGTCAGTTACAAAGTTTGCAAGGGAAGGCAAACTTTCTTCATCGTTTCATCCCGAACTATGTCAAGCTAACTCTTGGATTTACGCGACTGCTCAAGAAGGGGTCTAAGTTCATATGGGATACCACTTTCAACAAAGATTTTGAAGCTTTGAAATTGTCTTTGACACGTACCCCACTTCTCTTCCCACCTGATTACAGTCGTGATTATTTCCTCTACCTCACAGCCTCAGACTACACCATCGCTATGGTTCTCATCTAGGAGGCTGATTCTCATGAAGAACAAGTCATCTATTACTTGATTCTAAGTCTTACGCCTACCGAAACCAAGTATTTACATGTTGAAAAACTGGCCTTGGCAGCCGTCCAAGAAGTTCAATGTTTCCGGCACTATATCCTCTCTCGAAAGACTACGGTAATTTCGAACTGTAACCCTATGCAACACATTATTACATGTCAATGGCTAGGGGGAAAATACTCCAAATGGATCATGATACTCTAGGAGTTTGACTTAGAATTCAAACACGCTAAGTCTAAGAAATCCTTAGTTTTTGTCGAGTTGATATGCGACTTTCCCTACTCTGAGACGAAAAATGTAGCAGCTGATTCATTACCTGATGAATCATTTTTCTTGATTAGTTTCGATGATATTTGGTATGAAGATATCATCATATATCTCCAAACCCAGACTTTCCATCCCAATTTGTCTAGTACTGACCGTCGTCGAATACGCTACCAAGCCCATCAGTATATTATCCTCGGTGATACTCTTTATCATCATGGGATTGACTCCATTTTCCAACGTTGCCTCACGTTTGACGAAGCCGAGAAATCCCTAAATGAATTCCATTCTGGAGCCTGTGGTGGTCATATGTATGGGTATGCTACTGCCTAGAAGATCTTGCGTGCAAGGTATTTTTGGCCTTCTTTATTTAACGATTGTATAATTGTCGTCCAAAAATGCCACGCTTGCTAGACCTACAACAATAAAATACGGTCACACCCTACTCCTCTTCATCCTGTGGTCTTTGTTAGTCCTTTTGTGAAATGGGGTATCGATTTCATGACATGTCACCCTCACTCTACCGAGGGGCATGGATACATTATTGTAGCCGTAGATTATTTTACGAAATGGGATGAGGCGATGCCGACATTTGACAACACCAGAAAGACCGCAACATTATTTATATTGAATCACATCATAGCTCATTTTGGTGTTCCTCAGGCTATCGTCATTGATCACGGTAGCCACTTTAGAAACTTCATGATGTCTGAACTCACTAAAAAGTTGGTTCTTTTACATGAAAACTCATCACCCTATTACCCACAAGCCAACGGCCAAGTTGAAGCAATTAACAAACTCCTCATTACCATGCTTTGAAGAATGATAGGGATTCACAAAACGAGTTGGCACACGATGTTGTTTTCAACATTGTGGGCTTACCGGACATCCATTAAGTCTGCTACCGGGTTTACACCATTCTAGTTAGTCTATGGTCTAGAAGCCATCCTGCCAATTGAATGTGAGATACCCTCCCTAAAATTAGCCGTCGAACTCCTCCCAAACACTTCTGCCGAATAAGAGAATCTGTTGTATCTCATGCGATTAGACGAAAATCGTCGTGATGCCACCCTAGTCATAGAAGCCCAGAAGAAACACATCAAATCCCAATACGACAAACATGTCAAGCCTCGCGTTTTCTCCAAAGGTGATCCGGTTCTCCTTTATGAACAAGATCGGGATATGCTAGGAGAAGGAAAATTTGAAGCTATGTGGCAAGGTCCTTATATCGTTAAACATGTTTTGGAGAAATGAGCTTACAAGTTATTTTACTACGATGGTATCCCTTTGATTGAACCCAGAAATGGGTTGTACTTAAAGAAGTACTATGCCTAAGATCACCTGTGCATGGGTGCTTGTATTTTATTGTATCGTACTTATTATGTGTTACTATAGTATGTTTTTTCGTTATTTGGTCTCTGCCCCCGACCGCTTATGTTACGTTGTGCTTGGTTTCCATATGTCGGAGTCTTCGCTACCCCACATTGACTTCGTTGATGGCGCTAGCCGTAGTACTCAGAACCTTGCTTCTACTACTTGGGAAATTTACGTCCTTACAAATGAATGTATCACTCTACGAGGTGTGTGTCTCGGTTGTGCGACCAAAAATCTTGTAGAGTATAGCACTGTCATCGAATTGTTGATTGATGTTATTTCACTCGGTACCCGCCACTTGGTTGTACGACTCGATTCCTAGCTAGTAGTACTACAGCTAAGTAATTTCTATGCTATTCGAAGTCCTACTTTAGTATGGGTATATTTACGAATTCGCCTCTTGGAACGTTATTTTGATTATATTGAGTATCAACATATTCCTAGATGTCTAAATACATTCACTGATGCATTAGCTAACTATGTATTGAACAAACATTTGGGCCATTTATAAACCAATCACATTACATGTATCACACAACACAAGATAAGCCGGTAGAAGCCGTATATATGTATATAACGATCAAAAGTTTTTACAAAAAGTTTATGTCCAAGGACCAAAATCTCAAAATGTGGAGCTCATAGCTTCTACAAAACAACATCATGGGTGATGCTCACGATAACACACAACTTCCTGGGCCACCCTACGAAGCAGTCGACTAATAGACTCTGACACGCCTACAGTATGGCACTCATAACGTCTAGGGATCTCCCTAATAGTCATATCTAGGATGTCAACGATCAACCCCTCCAACTCTTGCTCCACTGCGTCATAGTCTTCAGCATCCCATCGCACCACTGGAGCCGCCTCTCCTCGCCGCTGAATATGAGACATTCCTAGAGGTCAATATGGCCCCACATCTATGTCATGAGATTTTTTGATTAGTTCTTGGACAAACGTAAAAAACTTTTATATGATAAAAATTACCAAAACATTTAAAAAGAACAAAATGTGTACTTCTTACCTAGGTCACCCTACTGAGCATCCTCAGGTAGAGCCAAATCTAGATCCCCTTGATAATCCAAACCAACGTATGCATAGTCATCAATCATCAGCATTTGTGGCCGCAACCAGTCGAAAAATGAATCATTGTGCTTGGTGATGGGCCCAGCTACGTGTTGGGCCATGAGGTTGCACCACCTCAACATCCTCGGATCCTTTGGGGCTGGTAAACTCCAATAAACCTGTAATATCAACAATGGGACGCTCTCGATAAAGAAGGACGCCAAAAGTGATCTGTACCCAAACTCCTTCAAGTTGCTCCTCTTGCACTTCGTCAATTGCCTCTTCATACTGCGAAGAACTGCATCTAACAAGTTGAAGACCCATGGCTCTGTGCACTCTATGGCATATTGGAAGTAGCTCTGGAGAGCCATGTGTGGAGCTATGCTCCCGGCCATGCGTGCTATAGTGAAAAAGATGGTTCGCAAGGTCAAGTTTTGGACCCCCCAAATAGCAACCTTTCCCTTGCTTTTTTCTGCCTCAGGAACACAGTACTGGTGACAATACTCACTCATAGGGAGTCCGCCACCTCGGCTACCAGTCAAGCTAGCGTGGTACCCATGCCATGATAGTCCTATTAGAAAATAGATATCCTCGATATCTAGGGTCAACGTCTAGACTCCCACATGAAACAATTGTTGGTCCATGTCCCACATATGAACCAGGTATTCCAACAATCTGAGTTGGGCCCTCATACCCGGAATCCTGAAGAATTTTAAGAGCCCACAGTCCCAAAGGGCAGTGACTGTACCTGGGTCATTCACGGCAATAGAATCGTCTTCCTCATGTTCTCTTTCTCACCACTCCAGCATTGTGATGATCAAACACCTACACAAGAATCATAAGAGAAGGGTCAACAACTTATTTCAAACCTTGGCATAATTTTTACTGAGCAAAAAACAAATTTAAATTTCATTTTTCGGCCCTCGCAAGTGCCCCTTTAGCACAGTGCAAGATTCTTGCAGGTGCCCTTAAGGCCGCCTATGAGAATCCTAGATTCTTGCAGGTCCCGCATGGCCAGCCTGCGATAATGCTTGGGCGGAAGTTATGGCCCTAAAATGAAGGTAAAAAATTGATAATTGCCAATAAAAACTAAAACTAAACCATAGAAAAGGTAGAAGATCAAGAGCTTACCTCGTTGGCGGAGATGGTTCACCTAATGGTCTCTTGTGCCTCCCATGATCGAGCAATGAAATTTGGGGGAAAATGAGGTGTATTGGGCAAAGTTCTTTGCAAAATCAAAATGAAAATGGTAAAAGCCCTTTTTACCCATATTTATTCACTTTTTACCATTTTTGTTGATTTTTATATTGTTTTGTCTATAAAACCTAATGCCTAATAGTCCTATGAGTGTGACCTTTTGCAGATATAGCAACTTTGAATTCCACACGAAGGAGTACGGATGTTTTTTTCTTTTTCGTCGCATGTACGACTTCTTTTTAGGGTTTTTAGAAAAACCTCATGCTCAGTCTTCGTTCGTTCTCACCCTCGAAAATACATGAGAACATAACTGAGTATACTTTTCTCATATTTTCGTACTCGTCATGGTCACACAAAAATATCGAACGTAAAGGAGTATCCTTTAAGATCTTTTCACACTCAATAAAAATGAAAAGATGGCCAATCGATCTTGTTCTACTCACGCTCATAAAAGTATATGAAAAAAACGTTTTATGGGTGATAGTTTATCACGTTTTTGGTCATGTCGAACTATTTTATGAAAAAGGAATGGAGAGAGTTATCTTTAAGTGTTTTTCAAACTCTTAAAACATGAAAAACCCCTGAGTTTTCTATCTTTGGACTCGTTAAACAAACATCGAAAGACCCTCAATGGGAACGAACCACTCCTTCTTATGGTTAGTTAAACATACTCCGAGGGACTCGTCCGAAGGACGAGATTAAATTGACAAGCATATGTTATCCTCCTCAAGCTTGCGTAAAAATAAAGAGGTATTCGCCATAAATGGTGGGGAAAATTTTGGGAAAGGGATGTGTTTTTGTATTCATATTAATGGCAATAAGTTTCTCTCTTGAACATGACACCCCCTATTCATCATTTGAAGTTGGTTTGGGAAATCCATTTGTCTCTCATTCGACTTGCTACAAGGTCATATCCTGGGTCGTCTCTGAGTTAGTGCTTCCAAGTCCTTGGTTGTGTCATTCATATGTTTAAGAGAAGTTCATCCAAATCCTCTATTGAATCGGACATCTACAGTTGTCCATTCTTACCATGCCGGCCTTCCCTGTGTATGTTTCAACCTATATTCATACTCTGTTTCACCTTCAAAATCTGTTACTTATTTCATGTCATTAATGGGGGATACATCAAGGACCTCCTGTGACGAGTCTTGTTCCATCGACTCCAACTCATTATCTAGAAACAAGACATAGAAATTATCTAGTACTTTGGAACTTTCATGCCTCAATGGCAGGTTTCCTCGCTTTCGACAGTGGTTTTTCATTATTGACCCCTGATCGAGAGGTTCTATCAAGTGTTCGACCTTATATCATTTATTCACATTCATCGGATTGTACTAGTTTACCTTGGGAGTCATTGAAATTATTGGTGATTTCCCTCGCACTTGTTAATGGTTTCATCAATGACCGGTAATCAAGTTGTTTCTACCATGTTCGACTTCAAAACATGTAATCACATGGCTAGATTCGTACTTTTCGGTGATGGGATTGAAGACCCTGGGTCTTATCTTGTTGATCCAGGCTGCGATGGAGTATGTATAATCTGTGACGGTGCATAGATCCAATTTTTATGTCAAGTGGCTATGTCGTTTGAATTCAAGTCTTTTCGCATTGATCCACAGTGTATTCTTGGCGGCTATGTAGCATTTCGACGACATGGATCCACGGTGTATAATTGGTGGCCATGACCTACATTTATGATTTTATTCATTTATGATCTGAGTATGGGAATGCCTAACTCAGAATTGGTATTATATTATGCAGATGCTTGGTTGTTTGCAGGTTTCCGATTAGGTGCACTCCTATGTTTTGACACACACACGTAGTTTACAAAGTATTTTGGCTGTCACAGATTCCGGCCTCATACTTTGGGGGGCATTCTGTTACACATGATTTTGGTCAACAGTGATGTATTTAGGCTCCCAACAAGGACTTTTTGCCTGAGAAAAGTGGCTCCTATCTTCTTCCAAAAACATATTTTTAAGATGAGTTCGCAGGTTGCCTATGGTCTAGGGTGCAAGAATCTTTCATTCTTGTAGGCCACCCACACTTAAGGTGCAAACTTCTCGCAGTATACTCCATATATAGGGTGCGAACCTATTTTTAAACTTGTAAAGGAGAAGAGGTCTCGAGGGTTCTATAAGGGAATCTTCTAGAAAATGAGTTGGCATTCGCATGGCTTTCATTTTACTGACTTCTCAGATTTCATGGGATCATCCTCATCCATGTAACCATCTCTCCTTCTCCTATATATTGAAAGTTTTCTCATGGAAAAGGTTAAGAAAGATTGAATGAAGAATTGGTGAAAGAATTGTGTGAAGAACCCTACTTGGACAGAAGCTTGAAGACTCTATTTGGTCTATCAAGAGGAATTGGATCTTCTTCATGCAAGTGCATAGAAAGTGTGTGTGTTGGGACCAAGGGTCACTGAAAGGAATCTTGCGACATCAAGGCAATCGGTTTGTATTTTCTACTTTCAATTAATATAATACATCGGCATGTCCTTTTCCCATAAAGTCACTCTTACTTTATTGTGTAACTCATTGATCATATGCATAAGTTGACATTGAATATACTTTTCTATCTTCACTTTGGTTGGTTTGTGTTGTCTTGGACTTGACTTCACGAGAGAACCGGAGCGAAGAGGAAACAACAGAGACCTAAGGAAGAAATATCAAGGTATGTCACTTATTCATTCTCATTAGTAGATTCAATGACTACAACTTAGGGAAAGAGTCGTGTCATGTCCTGTTTTGTTCTAGATCCAGGTGAATCTAGGGAGATATGTTAGTTTCTACACCTACCAATTTGTCTGATAACACTGACTCCAAAGTCATTGAAATCATGGATGAGTTGGATCCATACCTTGCATTACTAGGAATCGACTGGGATTTTTATAACAATGTTGTGTTGAATTTAAAAAACTGTCAAATTTCATTTGACACTATCACCCTATGTGTGGTCGCACCACTGGATCCATATGAAGGAAACCACTACAATGAGCTTGTTGACAAGGAAGAGAAAAGATCAACAATTGAAAATATTTACAAGGCCATGGGGTGTAGGGAGGACTACATCAACCCCACCGCAGATGGAGAATTCAGTTGGAGGAGTGTCAAGTCTTATGACATGGATTTTTAAGATTCCTTGGATAGATGGAAGAATAAGTTGTATGAAGTCTCAACAAAACATTGCGCCCAAATAAAAAAGGTAGTGCAATGGATAGGGTCAAAACTTTATGTTTCCTCACGGTTTGATGGTATTGTACCAATGGACACATTCTTGGTCCAAATGGAGAAGATCGTCCCTGCAGAGAAAATACTCCAGACCATGGATTTTGTGGTTCATGGAACCCCAACATAGTGGTGGGAAATTCATTGCCTGAATATTCAGAACTAGGAGCAGGCAGTTGAGTTCATACAGCTACACTTCTATCCCATCGTCGAATTTGAATTGGCCAACCGAAATAAGGGGACTAAGGATCCACAGGAACACATATCCTTTTGTGAATAGCATTGGAATTCTAAGAATATCCCTCAATCCCAATGGGTCCAGTTTATCAATACCATGGATATGGTCCCTTGAAGTTGGTACATCCAGGAAGAACTCCAGAGGAAAGCAAGTGATTGGACCCATATGACTTCCCAGTTCCTTTCGACATTATGGTTCACTTCGGATGCTCTATTTCTCAGTGAAGCTCTTGGTCGAGTTAAGGAATTTATTTTCATTGGCAAACAAAAGCTACTAGTCCACTAGTGATATTCTCATATCACTATCCGGTGGACAAGATGAAAGAAACATCCCATTGTTGGAAGATCGATATAGACAACATTGACAATGACGACCACCGCGGTGTCTACATACGAGAGCCTGAAGGGGAACACACTTTGGAGGTAAGGGAGGTCGAGACAACCATGTTGAATTATAATGGCCCTATCAAGACTAAGAAACACAATATTGGGATAGAGGAAGCACCAAAGATGGCCATTATTAGGGATTAATGGGAAAACGACACTGTCACCCAGGTGGTTGACCTCTTGAAAAAGTCTGAAGACTTATTTCCGCAAAGTTTTTTTTAGATGAAGGGCATCGCGAGAACCTTAGGATCTATGAATATCCAACTTAAATTGGACTCCAAGTCAGTCAATAGAAGACCCTATCGTCTAAATCCTATATAAAAATAAAAAGTGTGAAAGGAGCTAGATCACATCCCGGATGTCAAGATCATTGTCCCTATTGAATAATATTACTGGATCAGTCCCATGGTCATTCAAGAAAAAAATACTGAGAAAATTTGGATATGCATCGATCTACGGAGCGTCAATGCATCATGTGTCCATGACCCTTTCCCAATAACATTCAAAGACGAGGAGTTGGAGAATGTTGGAGGTAGGGAAGCCTACTCATTCACAGATGGTTTTTCTAGACATTTTGAGGTTCGGATCGTAGAGGAAGATCAAACCAAAAACACCTTCACAATCAAATGGGGGTCCTTTTCATATACAATCATGCCCTTCAGATTAAAAAATGCCCCTGCATTGTTTTCTCAGATAGTGGTAGCAACATTCAATGAGTTTATCCATAATTTTATGGAGGTATACTTGGATGATTGGACTTTGTTCAGTCTATTAAAATACTATATATAAGCTCTCTAGATAATCCTCGATCGATGCCACCAACTATAGATCTCTTTGAATTTGAAGAAGTGCATCTTTTGTGCTCCCTTTGGTATATTGCTTGGAAATGTCATGTGTAAAGACGACTTTCTAGTCGACCTGACCAAGATTTCCACCATCCTATATATGGTAGCCCCTACTTCAGTTTGGGTGATGCATGCAACATTGGTATTAGCTCTTTTTATCACTCACTCACACTCTCTCAGCTACACAGAATCAAGGCGCAACTTTGGAGAAGGTGATGTAGTAGCTGTAGGGACTCGATTTCTTCTTGTTTAGTCCTTTGGTATGTCTCTCTTGTGTGATACTCCTTGAGGAGGTGCACTATATTTGTATAGTTCTTTTGTTGTTGTTGTTGTGGTATTTCTAGTTGAGTTATCCTTTGTGCTAGGGTTTATCAATTTGGACTTTCTTTGTGAACAAAATATATCTAAGAAAGGTTGATGGGTTTTCCCCCATTTTGGGGTTTTCCTAAGATAAATCTCTTATGTTCTTTTTGTCTCTATTTTATGTAGTTACTTGTCAGTACATTATATATATGTTAATGGTAATGAAGTAAAATAACACTAGTAACACTAATGCTCTGTAATTAAGGAAAATATAACATGGGATGATGTTAGAAAAACAGGACCGTTGAGCAATAAAATAAAACAAATGTAGAAACAAAACACAGAAGACACACAATACAAGAGAGACACAGATTTACGTGGTTCACACAGTGTGGGCTATGTCCACCATAGAAATTGCTAGGTCCTTCCTTTATTATTATCCAACAAATGAAGGGATACAACCTACAGAAAAAC